>CM035427.1:118549438-118661938 GCA_020310875.1 Ceratopteris richardii
ACTACATTGCTCAGTCAGTTTTGAGTTCGAGTTGAGTTGTGGAAAGCTAGAAAAGAGTCTAATGACTCATAACTTTGTAAAATATGAGTTGCTGATATTTGAAGCAATACATATACATTGGTGATCATCTTGGTTCTTCACTATCCCCTACTCCTTCCTCATACTCACTCATCTTTTAAAGCTTGGTTCTCTCTCTACAAAGGTCCAAACTTATGTTTATAAGTGTTCAAGCCATTTGGTGTACTAGATTCATAGAAATCTCTGGTTGAAGGTCTTGGGGTCATCTTCTACAGAGTCCTATGAAGTTGGGGGTGTATCCAAGAAATGTTAAGCTTACTGCTCCTTCATTGCTTGATCTAAATTAGGGATTTTATTTTAATAAATTCAATGCTATGTATAACATTCCCTCAAGGAATATTTCCAATGGCAACTGTGCATAATCCTCTGAGTGTTTAAAACTCTATCTTGTTTCTATTGATTGGTTCTAAATGATGTTCAAAGTACCTATTAAGTTTATTGAAGTAATCACAAGTCTACCGGGTCTATTTGACATATCCAAAGAGCTAGGGCATGTCTTTTGGTGGTTTGTCCGACCACCTTCATTATTTGTTAACTCAGTTCTTCACCTTCTGGAAGCTTCTATAACTTCTCTCAGTGGTATGAGAGCAACTTCAAGATGGGAGATGGAGGCCTATTTGCAAGGTAGGAATCTATACATGATTGTATCATGTGATGAAGCAATGCCTATTCTAAGACCCAAATTAGGATCTACTCAGAGGAATGAGATGACTTCACACTTCGGTGTGCATGAGATGCTCAAGCAAGATCATACATACTAAACTCTATCTCTAATTGTTTATTACCAAATATTAGAGGATTCAAGACATCTCAAGAGACATGGGATTGGCAAACCACCTTAATCACCTTTCAACTCAATTATCCACATTCTTCAAGCTTCTCCGACTTCTCTTACTAATATCAACGTAAATTCAAGATGGGAGATGGATTTCCATCAATGATTAAGCTTGATATAAATAACTATGATGCTTGGCAAAGTAGAATGGAGGGTTATTTGCAAGGTAGGAATCTATATGGGATTGTATCATGTGATGAAGCAATGCCTATTCTAAGATCCAAATGACGACCTATTGAAGAGGAATAAGATAAGCTCACACTTTGGTGTGCAAGGGATGCTCAAGAAAGTTCATACATACTAAACTCTGTCGCTGACTTTCTATTACCAAATATTAGAGGATGCAAGACATCTCAAGAGACTTGGGATGCCCTAGAGACTTTCTTTTTTTCTATTATGAAAGAAAGGAAGAATCATCTATGGAATTAGTTCAACTAGATGAAGAAGACTCCAAAACAAATCATCTCTCATGAGGGAGATACTAGATGGGATTTGAAGTGGTAAGCAATAATAATCCTTCACCACTTCATAGGACCTCCTCATGGATGTGCAAACTCCATACTTCAACATATTTCTTGGACAACTCTTCAATCAAGAAGCCAACGATAGCATAAGAAAAGGTAAATCCTATCATGGTTATTCAACTAGTGCTCTATATGCAGATTACAAGGACAAGAAACTTATAGGCAAGAAGAAGGAAGAGAATGAAGATGAGACTTCTTGCACACAAGAGAAAGTGGAGAGGGAAGAAGAAAGGACCAAAGCATGAAAAAAATAAAAACAAGAATATTCAACCTTGTGCCATATGTGATAAGATCAACCACACCACTGAGAATTGTTGGTTCAATGGAAAGACCCATAAAGCAAGTGGAAGATTTGGATATGGCAACAATAGAGGTAGAGGTGGACACAACTTCAATCGAACCAATAAAATAAAGGACTACAACAATTATTCCGAAAACCAACAATATAAAGAGTTGTTACTTCTAATGAATCTAAGCCATAAGGAAGGTAAAGAATATGATCATTTATTCTACATAGATTTAAGATGTTCAAATCTTGTTGCATGCAACATAGCTCTCTTATCTGACTTGGAAAGTTCAAAGCATAGACATGAAGTCGAAATAGGGGATGACACAAAGCATAATATGGAGAAGATTGGTAATATCAAAGCTTCCAAGAATCCAATGGTAGGTTAAACATTCTGAGTAAGATACTCTATGTTCCTACTATTAGTAGAAACCTAATAAGTGTAGGCCAAATAGTTGAGAAAGGCCTGCAAGTTAGGCTCACCAAATATGGAGCTTTTGTGGAAGATCCATGTGAAGGGTTCAAGAAGATAGCTAAAGGTGAAAAGCATTGTAGGCTCTTTTATTTTCAAGTACGAGAAACCAAGAACACAGTACTATTCAGCTTCAGGCCTCAAACCTAAGTGAGCTTATAGTGTGTCATAAGAGGCTAATTCATGTGAATGAAAGAACCTTGAAAGATATATCCAAGGATCGAACTCTGGGCCACCAAACATATCAAAATAACACATGATCAATAGGTTTGATGCCTGTGAGATTGGGAAGGCACAAAGACAATCATTCAACCACAAAGGTTACATCCACAACAACTTATTGGACTAAGTACATACAAATGTATGGGGGCCAATCCAAGAAACTTCATTGGCAAGATCAAGGTATTATGTCTCATTTATTGATGACAATAGTAGATGGACTAGTTTTTACTTTCTCAAAGGGTAAGAATGAAGTGCTTGATTCCTTTCAAAAATATCCAGCATATGTGGAGAACCATATAGGTAGGTCATTTAAGAAACTCAAATCTGATGGAGGGTGGGAATAATTCTACAAGGAACTCGATGAGTTCTTGCATGATAAAGGTATTAAGAGGGAAGTGAATACTCGGTACTTTCCTCAATCGAATGGAATTACAAACCGAAGAAACAAGATATTGGTTGGATGAGCCATAGCAATGGCTGAACAAAGGATGTTGCCACATTATCTAGGGGTAGAGGATTTTTCGATTGCAGTGTAAATTTTCAATAGACAACCATCCAAATAAATTCAAGGTATGACTCCTTATGAAGCAGGGCATGGAAGAAAACCAAGTCTTTGACATTGCAAGGTGTTTTTTGTTTAGCTTATGTTCATGTATCTTCACAAATGAGGTAAGCTAGATGAAATGGCAACAAGGGTAGCATTTACTGGATATGATTCAATTGAGATGAGCTATAGGTTCTACAATCCTTAAACCAAGCAATCACTACAATTAAGGATGTTATGTTTGAAGAACATAGGTCTTGGTATGATGAAGCCAAAAAAAGGTAACTCTACCATGTGATCTTGATCCTGATTTCCATCAACTATGAAGCAAGCATGATACACATGTTGAGGATCCAAGGAGTGATACAAATGATGACCATGATGAAAGGGAAAAGTGTTACAAGCTATGTAACTCAAGAGGCAATCAGAAACTAATATATGGAGAATGCTTCAAGCAAGCACCTAGTTGTGCAACAAGGGAGAAGAAACAACTAGAAAGGTATGGAAATGGTTCCATATTTGTTTACAAAGCATTCAATCTACTAGGCAAAAGACTTAATTTTAGAACAACCCTCAACCTATGAAGAGGCAAAGGGAAACCCTAATTGGGAAAGGGCTATGAAAGAAGAAATAGATGCTTTGAAGGAGATGGACACTTCTGACTAGGTTCAAATGTCATCTAATCAGAAGGTAATTGGTTAAATATGGGTATATAAACTAAGAGACTTAGATCAATAAATGTGCTTACAAAAGGCTAGATCATTTGCCAAAGGATGTTCACAAACTCATTGTATGGACTATTAGGAAAAATTCTCAACAGTTGCAAAGATGACCACAATCACAACAATGACAAGCATAGCTACTACAAGAAATTGGACACTCATCCAACTTGATGTGAAAAATGCATTTCTAAATGGTTGGATAAGTGAAGAGGTATACATGTCAGAACCTCGAGGTTTTAAAAACCCTAATCATACATCTTTTGTTTGTAGAACTAAGAAAACATTGTATTAATTCAAACAAGCTCCTAGAGCTTGGAATTACAGTTGGTTAGATACCTTCAAGTTCAAGAGTTCAAACCTAGCAATTCAAATCCTTTATTATTCATATAAAAGGACCATAATGATTTCATCTATCTATCTATATATGTAGATGACATAACTGTTACAAGTGATGTCTGAACGGCATTCAAAGAATCGAAAAATGATTGCAAGAGGAGTTCAAAATTAGTGACTCAAAGAAGATACATTCAAGACCTACTTCTCAAGTTTAGAATGGAAAACACCAAGCTTTCAGGAACACCTTTGGAGATGAATCATCAACTAAGTGTGTATGAAGGTGAGCAGATTAATGATCTTAACAGTATCAAAGTTTATCTAGTAGCTTGATATGTGCTATTCACACAAGAGCAGATATCCTATAGTATGGGAGTGCTTAGCAAGTTCATGCACTCACCTAGAAGATCACATATGGATGTTGAAAAGAGAGTACTCAAGTACCTCAAAGGAGCACTAAATGAATATCTCTTCTATCCTTACTCTTCAAATTTGGATATAAAAGTTTATTTCAGATGCAGATTGTTCAAGAGCAAAGGATGATAGAAGGAATACCTTTGGACACTTAGCCTTTGCATGTTCAAAAGTGGTTTCTTTCGGTTGTAAGAAGCAACCAAAAGTTGCTTTATCTTCAACTGAGTCAAAGTATAGAGGTCTAACTATTGCAACTCAAGAAGCAAATTGGATCAAAGATTTGTATTGAGATTTGGAACTTATAAGCTCCAAGCCTCACATACTTGGAGATAATGTAAGTTCCATGCATGTAGCTCGAAATCTAATTTTCCATGAATGTAGCTGGAAATCTAATTTTCCATGCAAGGACAAAGCACATATAAGTTTGCTATCACTTTGTTAGAAAGAAGCTTATGGAAACGAAAATTAATTTATCATTTGTTCCTAATGAGAAGAAAATAGCAGACATGATGACAAAGGCACTTGGTGGTACAAAGCTATGTACATTCAAATCTATGGCAGACATTGAACATATCAGAGAATGATGACTCAAGCCTACTTTAGCTTGAGGGGCAAATGTTAGATCACCAAGCTTTCATTACGCTCCAGTGATTTACCCTATTTCAAGAACATCATATGGATGTTGAAACAAATACATTTTTTATGAGCACTTATGTGCACAATGTTTTTTTGTATTGATTGCATAATCAGTTATGATCATTTATTTTCTAAGGTTGAACATATTTACCCTTGTAAAAGAGAAAAGTAAAAGCCATGAGTTAGAGATGTTTGAGATTAATGATTGATCAATAAAATCATTTCACTTAAAATCAAGTGTTCAAGATTTGACTTCACTTTTCCTAGTTCATAGGAAAATTATTCGTCATCACAACTAGATTGCCCACTCAATTTTGAATTTGAATTGAGCCATGTAAAGCAACCTAAGAGTCTACATAATGAATCATAACTTTGTACACTATGAGTTGATGATATTTGAAGCAATACATATACCTTGGTGATCATCTTGGTTCTTTACTATTCTCTGCTCCTTCTTTCTCAGACTAAGTCATATTGCAAATCTTGGTTCTCTCTGTACAAAGCTCTAGATTGAGTGAATCAGCACTCATAAAAAGATAGTACCTTCTAGTTTATGTCAACTAATTTTTAGGTCATTTGGTTCAGCAAATGTAGAGAACACTCTAGTTGAAAGTCTTGGGGTCATCCTCTGCATAGACTTGAAAAGGCGGGGGTATGTTGAATCAATGTTAAGCTTATTTCTCCTTCATTGGTTGATATAAATTAGGGTTTTTATGCATTATATAAATTGAACCCTATGTTTAACATTCCGTCAAAAAGAATGTTTCCAATTGCAACAATGCTAGCTACTCAGAGTGTTTGAAATCTCTCACTCCCAAAATAGACAATTTTGTTATCTAGTTATAGTGCAACTATATTTTTTTTTGTACCATTTGGTTCAAACTGGTGATTAAAGTATCTATTGAGTTTGATTCCACTAAAATCAAGTATACCAACTCTTTTTGACATGTCCAAAGAGGTACGGCATGTTTTGTGCTAGTCTGTTGGACCATCTTCACCACTTCGAAACACAAGTCTCCACTGATTTTTTTCATGTATGCATAGTCTTAGATATCATTGAGCTAGTGTCATCTCTTTAGGGAATTCATCTGTTTTAAGAAGTTGACTAAGTGGCCACTTCAATCTTATATTCCCAAATCGAAAGAGGGTTGTGTGCTCAATTGGGGGTCTGCTAATACAACATGGTTATTTCTTGAGCTAGTTATAGACATATAATGCTAATTGTAGCCAATAAAGAACAAATATGTTAAGTGATTGCAAGGTTCTTGCTTTAGGGAAGTGTTTGCCTAAGGCACCTACATGCACATATTGTAACCACTTATTATAATCTTCTTCTTCCACAGAACAAGTTATTGTGGTACACAAGAAATCTGCACCCTATCACCCATGAGCCAATGGCCAGCCCAAGAGCATGAACAAGATACTTTGTAATGTTCTCACTAAATTGGTGAATAATAAGTGTTTTGATTACGACAAACAACTACATCATGCTATTTGGGCATATAGAGCAGCCTATAAAGTGATAATCCAAGCCACCCCCTTTCATATGGTATTTAGCCAAAATGCAGTGCTACCATTAGACTTCTTAATACCTACATTGAAAGTAGCACAAGAGCATCAATGGACCAACCATGAGATCTCATCTAAAATTTTTGATCTGAACGTTTAGGTGAAACGATATTAAGAGAAGCTACAGGAATATGCACAACCAAGAAAAGGCACAAGGTATACTTTGATGCTCATGTGAAGGATATTTAAGGCTTGAATGCGGGAGATTTAGTCCTAGGAAACAATGTGAAGAAACATGCAAGGGAATTAGAGAAGGATGGCTATGGACCCTTGATTATTAATAGAATATTAACAAGTGGAGCAGTCCAATTAGCCACTCTAGAAGGTGACATCCTATCTAGTTACATGAGTGGATGCATAATCGAATTGTATCAAGAAACCCTAACATGGAAAACGCTAAACTGACTCACGACTACCAAGAAACATAAGGGCACATGAATTATTGGATGTTCGCAAGCAACACCTTGGGCCACCTTCAGTGTGGAAGTTGTGAGTTTGAGAGTAGCTTTTACTTTGCTTCTTTTTTTTTCTAATTTTTGGGTGTCAGCGAAAAACAAGTTTCAATCCCACTTAGGGAAACATATTTGTGTATATATTTGTAGGCCTCGCTACCAAACTTAGAAGAACTGACTATCTTAGAAGACTTGACTATCTTCAACTGCCCAAGGCTGCAGAGGTCAGCTCTCCACGCAACATCACTGCAATTGCTGGAATTGGAGGCATGTGGTGGATTCAAACCCTTGGATTGCAAAGGTAGCCTTTACACACACCTCGTTACTTAAGAAATTTATGCACAAGTGCTTTAGATAAGCGGATTTCTATGAAACTCAGTTCTCTTGGTTTTATAAGGAATCTGTCCAACCTTGTTTTTCTCCTTTCATTCTTACGCGTACTTCAATGTTATCTAAACAAAGTTCAGCCGAAATTTTAAAGAATATGGATCATTTTTTTAGATCTTTGTAGGACGTAAAGAAGGAACGTTGCTCGTTATCCCTTATCATTATTTCTTACATATTTATTTAGAACGCGTGACCTCACAAACAAAGTTAGAGAGAACAAGTTGGCAGATTAGATACAAGACACGAAGCCTCCCTATGGGATAGACAAAGACAACCAATTTATAATTCCCTAGGCAAGTTCTCATTCTAAGAGAGACTGTATGTCTTGTGAGTTTAGCAAACCTACGGCTGACCAAGGCGTAAAACACCAATGCAGAAACCCATATATACACCACAAAAACATGCTGTTGCTATTCGAAAAGATACTTTTTGCATCAAATTCGCCAAAGTACTACAGTCAAAAGTCAAAATTCTCACTCGCTTCAAGGTATGATGTCTTCGAGATCTGTACTTTTGTAAAGACAAAGTTTGGTCGTTGCCTAGTGTCCCTTGCATGAATAAATTGAAAGAACAGCTATACAAGTAAAGAGGCATAGTGCCTATAAGACCCACCATATCACTTAGAGGAAGGGTAGCACGACCCAAATGCTAAATGGTGAAAACAAATAAATAGAAACGTCTTAGAGAGAGTTACAAATATAGTTAAATCTTTTTTGCTCCTCATGGGTGGCCCATGACTTGGATCTCATGTTCTCCAAAATAAACACTCTATGATGTTTGAAGGGAGGTGACTTCTTACATTAGAAATTCTTCTTCTCAGAAATAAACTCTTTCCGAGGGTTCTCGAAGTGGGTTGCACATTTCTTTTTTCCATACCTTGTAGAGAGCTTCTCCTCTAATCCCATTCCACAAGATAGGAAAGCATCAGACCGCTTGTCCAAGTAAGCTTGTTTCGAGTTTATTTGACCTTTTAAAGCCAAATGCCTCCCCGTAAACTTCCAAACCAATAAACACCTTGGGCAAGAAAAGAATTTTAGACACCACTTCTTGTTAAACGAGATATGAAAGTCCAAGTTCTTCTCAAAGCAAGGAACTTTTCAACCACTTCCCATTGTGCCATCCTATATCTTCTAGTGTCGGGAGGCCTTGCATAAGGAGGTGAGATTTCCAATTTCTATGGTGCACACTTGCTCTCCTCATTCCAAGTTGTCCCTCTAAATCACCTGCAATTATTGTTGTTGCATACCCCAATCATCCTTATATATATGAGATATTGTCTTTTCGACTCTAGGGTTCGCATCTCTTACAATAGTTTGTCTGATGGTCATCACCATCATTATGTATTGGCACATTTATTGATAAGCCCTTTTCTCTTGGAAGCCAAATCCATTGTGGTCTCTAGGGTGGCCAATTATAAGTTACTATTGTGTTCTTCTATGTTATCTCCCAACTAAAAGTTATGGAACTCGGAAATTGATCATTATAGCAATCAATCAGTCTCTATTATGACAAAAATTAATCATGAACATGGAGAAAAGTAAAATTCCTTAGAATATGTTGATGGTTTTCCTATTGCTTCATTTACTATCTTCTCCATTGTATAGTAAGACCTATACATACATGATAGAAGCATCCATGAAATTGTAACTTCTAACTATGGCAGTATAAGCCATAATTTCCTATTCACTCGAGACTTAATAACATAATAGCACATTGTCCTTGTTGAAAAAAGGCACCATATTTTGATGCAAATTTGTAGAACTACTCGATTTCAATAAAACAACATAAAGAAGATGACGAATAGACATTAAACAATGTCGTGAAATTAGTGTTCAATTTCTTATTATCATCAACATACATAGAGTGGGTTGATGCTAACTTTGCACATGCTACCATTCAATCAGCTTTTAGAGAGGTAGAAGGATTTCTGAAACCTAACATCGACATTCAATGCTATGGCCATAACTCTTTGAAGCTCGGTACACATCAAGGACTTACATGTGAGGAGGTGATAGTAGGTTGCAACGATTAGAGGGTCTTTGCCAAAAACTACTCTAGAAAAGCATATTCCTTGTTTGCACACTCTAATAGACTCTCTCTAATTTATAGTATGATGCATAAATGTGACAATAGTGTATTAATATGAAAGTTTTAGTCAACATATACTAATTTCAAGTTTTTCTCTTGACTAGAAAAACCTCTTATTTATGGAAGAAGGCTCTATAGAAATTGCTATGGGTTGAGAAAAATACTTTTGTGGAGCTTCATATAGGAAGGTAAGTGAGCTAACAAAAGTTATTTTATGAATTTAGAGTGACTAAAGAATCAACAATATGTTTAAGAAGTCAGACGTGTGATATTAACTTTTCAAGAAGTAGTCGCAATATATACCTAGTCATAAAGGTACATAGAGCTTGAGTTATTAAATTATTTCATGCACACACTCAAAAGGGTGTTACCCTTGTGATCCAAGCATTGGATAAGGCAACGAGACCATTTTTCTCTTCAATGACTCTATGAAAATGAAAAACTTGAGATACACCAATGAACAATAGATGGAGATGATGATAAAAATTTCAAGTATATTATTGCAGAAGAATAAAGCAAAGAAAAGCATGCCCTAAAAATTTTCTAATTTAGGCATAATTTTCTTCTTCAAATTTCCATGATAAACTATCAAGGGCCATGTAAATGCTCTAGAGGAGTCCTCTAGATGCATGATTCCATAAACGTATAACATTACCTCTATATATTAGTAAAGATCTAGTGATTTTCAATAAAACAATTGATCTCTTGTGTGAAGGGACCTTTTTTAGGGCATATGTGTATAACTCATTTGATGAATCTTTGTAGAAACGTTTTTCCATTGTGAGTAATCAAGCTATAATTTCAAATTTTCTTCTTCCCTGGTGAGTATTGTCTTTTCCAAGAGCTTGCATGTGTGTTTGATGCTTGAAATATGTGTCTAGAAGTGCTATGTACACCTCCCCTTCTTGTTTAAGCCATTGTAGTGCATGTGTGAATCTTGGGAAGTTTTGGAGTAGGAGTGCTTATTTCCCACCACTTAGTATTTTTCTCATAACTCAAAGTGTGTTTATCTAATTATGTTGAAAAAATGATCATCAGATGCATCTCATCGAGAGCTTCAAAATGAACCCAACATTGACCATATTTGGATGTCTTAGCTAAGAGAAAAGGCCTAATTTGTTCTTAGTACTACAAGTATTGCGACGTGCATTTTCAGGGAGATAAGTAACTTGAGAGGTAGATGAGCCTATGGTACATGTATTGGCTTCATTCACCATCATGTGTGCACTTATCCTCGTACATTTGATCTATCTATCTTCACAGATTGATAATTAAAGTGTGTATTACTCCACCACTGTATGCACTTGTGGGCAATTGAGGTAGAGTCTCAGTGGGCACAAGTCTCTAAGACTTTATGACTTAGGTCCACATATCTTTTGGAACTGTTGTCGAGAAGCTAGTCCAATCAAAGTGCGTACGTGATGATAATAGCTGAGGAGTAAATGTATAATGTGTTGGAAGCAATTTCAATAGGTTGCAAGTCACTAAAAATTTTGCACTCATTAGTTCACACACTTGTGGTATGTAATGAGTTTGTAGGGTTAGAAGTCAGGGAGTAAGAGAGACTTGGGATTTAGAACTAGAAGGGAGAGGTAGGAGTAGTGTAGGAAAATCATCACAGGAAAACTGAAAAAATTGAATCATTTTCATTTCAAGCCTTAGCTACCCCAAGGACCTAAAATACCAAAACACTCAATGTCCTAGTCACTTGTACTAGTTGTACTAGTTGCAAGCTACGTGAGGTGACAAGAAAATAGTATTGCAAAGCAAGTATCATGGAGAAATATGTGTGCAGAAGGAGTGAGCGGCAAAGAAGTGAGCTAGGAAACCACTAGAGTAATGCTTGCATCTTCTTAAACTTGAAAATCCATTAAAACATTTCAAAATGTGACATGAAATAGTTGAAGTATGGCAGGGGTTGTAGGAATAGATTTGAGTGAGATCTTGCACTCAGTGGCACATGAGGAAGATTAGGACAATCAGAAGATTAGAATACAGAATAAATTTTTGAATTTCAACCTTGCTAAGACTAAATCGATATCTCAACTCCTTGTGTATCACGATACCTTACAAGAATCATGTATCATGGGGTTGAGTATTATGATTGTTCATTTATCGTGGATCGTGTATCATGTATCATGTATCACCCACCCCAAGTATCGTGTATCATCAGGTGAGTAAGTATCATAGCATGGAAGGAAGTATCATGTATCGTGTATGGACTCAATCATGTATTGTGTATCGTGTATGGACTCAATCATGTATCGTTGATATTGGTAAAGTATTGTGTACCATGTCATTCTCAAATATTGTGTATTGTCTAAACTCAAGTATCGTGTATCGTGTACCACTGAGTATCCTGAGGGTTCAAATATCGTATAGTGGGGCTCTCAAGTATCATGTATCATCAATTGCTAGGTATCGTGTATCATGTATTGCATATCATCATAATCCTATATCCTCTATCATCAGATCCAGAATATCATGTATCATAGTTAGTGCAAAGTTACCCAAGAGCTAGAAAAAGGAGAAATTGGGGATTTCAAATGCTGAAACTTTACCAATAACAATCATAAGGGCTAAAGGAAACCTAAAAACGTAGTAGTGAATGAACGTAAGATCTGGACAAGTGCTAGAAAGTCGAAGAAGTGTTGTACCCCCTGCTAGAAGTGTAGCTCAACAAAGTACGCACTCTATCTACTCTCATACTTCTCGGACATCTCTGGAGCATATCTCTACAAGTATACATGGATTACCCATCTACCTTGATGGCCTTAATAGATCTGTAGCAAGATGAGTATGTTGCTAGATGTCTTGTGATTGAGAGACCCTCCCAAGAAAAAATGATATCATTGTTTTTAGATGGGTTAACCAATGGGATATTAAGAACTTTGGTATATGTGAAAAGATTACAAAGGTCAAATGAATGTTTGCAAGAGTGTATATATTTGGAAGACAACTTAGCAGATTATCTAAAAACTGCTTTGAATTCCACTAAATCAGAGGATACTTTGAGCAATGCCACCTCGAGCACTAGTAATGTAGAACAAATTGTAGATTTCGTAGCTAAAAGCTAGGATTCCAAGGAGAGAGGAACTACTAGAACCCTCCTATTAGAGTGCGAATGTGGATTTCCCAAAGAACCCCAATAAATTTTCCACCATCACACAAATCAGTCTCATAAAGGTTATAGAGTCATCAAGAAGTGACAAGGAATATGCTATGCCTCTAAAGGCCATTACACGAGACAAGGATAAAAAGAACTTGTTCTTTTGAATGAGAAGCACTAGACAACCCAAAGATTGATGAGGAACAAGAACCTAGAGTCCAAGTGGTTGAAGACTCAAAGGAACCAGAGGACAAATCTAAAATTAAATAGGCTCAAAGATGCAAGGCGAGACGAGAAAAATAAAAAAATAAATTCATTAAAAGAAGGAGGGAGGAAAAAGATAAAACTCTAAGAGAAACTAAAGATGGTGAAAACCATGAAGCAAATAAGAAAGCCAACATAGTGACAAGGAAGTTTGGTGAAGAGCACATACAATCCATTCTGGCAAATCCCATGCCCGAATTCATAAACATGTGGTTGAAAGCCTATCAATCCAAGATAGAGGAAGGACCTAGAATAGAACAATATGAAGGAAGATATCCAAGAGGAGACCTAGATAAGGAGACATTGGAAGTATGTAAGACATTGCTTGATATTGTGAAAACCTTGCTAGAAAAATCTATATTGACCCTCCCCGAAACTAGGATATCAAAAGCTAAAGTGCAAGAAGTCTTAGAGGCTAGGAGTACACAATAAAACAAGGGCCAACAAGACAAGGAAGTTGAGGTCGACATAAATGTTGGAACTGAAGAACAAAATTCTTTAGTTCTAGAAGTAGAGGCCAACTAGTCACACAATCTTTGGGCAAGAGTTCAAGAAGATCGATGGAGGAAAAATGGGAATGAATAATATCCCTTTGAAGAACTAGACACTATTGGGAATCAACCTACATTGGAGCCAGTGGTGCTCTATGAAGAATTATCGGATCTAGATCATAACAGAGAAGAAGCAACAAGTATGCCAGCACTGCCCAACTACACGAGAGAATATGAACAAAAGTTTGAACTATTCCATGCACCTATAATAAGAAGAATGGAGAAGAAATGACAAGATGAAACCTCCAACACATTATTAAAACTAACGAAAACAAAAGTTCAATGTTCTCTAATTTTAGAGGAGGTATTGCGAATTAAATGTCAATAATGGCAAAAGTTGGCCCAACAACTTGTTATAGTAGCGATAGAACTATTGACAAAAAAGAAAGAATTGGATCCCATTCCCGCAATTAAGGTCGAGTAGATAAAGTAGGAGAGTTTACTGAGGGAGGCAAAGGAAACACATGCCTTCCAATCACATGTAATGGGTACATGACCAAAGCAATTCTCAACACAGGAGCTCGGGTGGAAATCGCAAGCAAAGAAATATGGGAAAAATGGAGAAAACTTGCACTAGGACCAATACGAATGAAGCTACAATTGGCAGATGGCCATGTTGAGAGACCATTAGAGATCTTTGAAAATTTTATTCTAACTACATGCAGAGTGGAGTTCGAACACGCTCTAGAAATTTGCTAGTTTGGAAAAGCAAGTAACTATGAGATGATATTAGGATGACCTTTTATGAGACAGTTGAGAGTGCAAGATTGGGGAAGAGATGCATTATACCTCCAACATCAAGCAGCCACAATGAAAATCAATTTGCATACTTTTGCATATATGGATGTACTAACCCTACAATGGAACCCTATACATAGCGAAGAAGATGATGTATCCATTCATAGTGCTAGGATGAGTGACCAGTCCTAGATGAATGAAGATGCACATTTATCGATGTGGTAAAACAAGAAGAAGGGAGATAACAATTTTGGGTGATAGAACATAAAATCCATAGATCCATAAAAGAACGAGCATAGATGCCAGAGATATTTCTAGATGAAGCCGTGGAGCCACATGGATGGATGGAAATATAAGCAATAGTAGATGTGTGTGTAAACAAAGAAGTGTTAATGATGCATGAATGTGTCGACAAAGAAGGATAGGATGTGAAAGCATGGTAGTCCTTGAGGAAGTAGAAGCAGGAGAAATAGTAGAGAAAGAGTGAAGCAAGGACTATGAAAGCATTGAAATGCAAACTGAATTTGATTTAGAAGAACAATATTTGAAAGAGGTAGAACAAGATGAAGACCAAGAAAATACTAGAATACTTGTCATAGAGAGGTATCATGCGAGACATGATGAGAACAAAGTTCAAGATCAGGAAAAGTAGCATCCTAACTCATTCGAAGTACGTAAACATTTCATGCAGTATGAAATTGAAGAAAGAAAAATAGCCATTCAAATGCCAAAAGGAGAAGCTCAAGAACGAGAAGCATATGACAGCAAAGAAAAGACAAAGAAAGTAATAGTAACCATGGAAGGAGAAGAGGAGAGATGTACTTACATAGGCAAGGAGGTGACAATGGAAGAAGAACAGAAACTAATAGAGCTAATTTGAGAATATAGAGCCATGCTTGGACATACAAAGACCTCAAAGGAGTAGATCCCTATATTTTTTCTTATAGAATTCCAATGACCCCAGACGTGAAACCCTTGAAACAAAGACCATTTACCTATAATGATGTTTATTCTACCAAGATTAAGGAAGACATCAATAAGTTATTAGGAGCTGGATTTATATATGAGATTGAACACACAAAATGGGTATCACCTTTGGTAGTTGTACCCAAGAAAAAGGAGAAGCTTAGGGTTTGTATTACCTTAAAAAATGTTAATGCAACCACGATGTGTGATAGCTAGCCATTGCCCATAACAAATCACCTCTTGGAAACAATGGGAGGCAAGGAAGTCTATAGCTTGCTTGATGGATTCTAAGGCTACAACTAGGTAGCTATTGCTATCCAGGATCAGCACAAAAATGCTTTTGCTATGGAATGGGGAGTGTTTTCTTTCAAGGTTATGTCATTTGGGTTGACCAATGCCCCAACAACCTTCCAAAGATTGATGTGTCATGTGTTCAAGGAGTTTCTAAGGAAAAACATGGAGGTCTATGTGGACGACCTATGTACTTACTCTTCTTGATGCATATATCACATACCAGAATTAAGGAAGATCTTTAATAAATGTAGACTATAAAGAGTCTGTATCAATCTAGAAAAATGTGTCTTCATGTTCAGACAAGGCAAAATTTTGAGACATATAGTGTCCAAGAATGGCATCTCAGCCGACGAAGATAAGATCAAAGTCATTTTAGAACCACCAAGACCTAAGAATGCAAAAGAAGTACAAGCCTTTATGGGACATTGTGGATACTACAAACATTTCATCCACATGTATGCCATAATTGCTAAACCTCTGTATGGGGTGTTAGCTCAGTTTTTGTGGACAGAAGATTGTGAAAAGGCTTTGAATGAATTAAAGAAAAGAATAAGTTCAACACCAATTTCTAAGGTACCCAACTGGAATAAACCATTTCATATTCATGTGGATGCATCCAACTTTGCAATCAGGTGCATCTTAGCACAACCCATTGATGAAGGAAAATGCGATCATCCAATAGCCTATGCAAGTAGACAATTAAACCAAGTGGAAGGCAACTACACTACGAGTGAACGAGAAGGCTTAGGGATGGTTTATGTAGTGAAAACATTCAACACCACCTACTACCCAACAAGTTTAAATTGTTTATTGATCACCAAGCACTGCTATACTTGGTCAATAAACCTTGCAAAACAAGAAGGCTAGTTAGATGGTTCCGACTATGAAACCATTAACTGAAGAGATGTTAGCTAGACTTTTAGGAGCTCAAATACCGGAAGAAAGAAGAGGAGAGAATACAAGAAGAAGGTAGAGTGGAAGCGTTAGAACCAATACAAAAAATGAAAGGAATGAATACTACAAGTGGACAAACAATATTTACAAGGAGTAAAACCCATTCCTATGGCAAATTACCACACCAACAAAACAAATACCCTAGGAAAATTCAACAAAAAACCATACCTAAACCTAGTCATTGGTAAAGATGACTACAAGTTAGTTGATTCTTTGATCGACATGGGAGCAGCCATAATTAGTATACGAGCCTTGCTAGGAGAAGTTAAAGGCACATATTGCTCCAACCAAAGCGTATATGATAGGAATTGAAGGCAACATCATGGAGTGCCTAAGAGAGATTTCAATGTCTTTGCATTTGGGAAACAATACTATGCAACAAAGACTCTTGGTTTGGAATGATGCAGATCTCTAAGAAGCATTTGTCCTAGGACATCATTGGATTTCTGAATTTGAAGTCCCTAACCACGTTGCCCAAGGATACATATCGACAAAGATCAAGAGCTCAAGAAATTCAAAGAACAACATGAGCACTTGAAACCCCAACTAAAGGAGGTCACACAAAAATATGAGGCAAGTGAAGCAGAAAAAGCACGGTTAATAGATCATAGCAAAATTTTGGAAACACAAATCAAGATACACATGGACGAGGTAGACACTCTATTTAACAGAAATAAAGAGTTAATGAATCCTATCTTAGTAAGTCAATCCCTAACAACTATCAAAGGCGCTAGTGAAGATTTGGTAGAGCGACGAGCACAACTAGAAAGGTATGCAAATCAACTTAACATGAGAGACAATTGCGAACACAATGAGAGTTAACGTATATGCATAATATGAATGAGTTAAGAAATATATGGAAGGATGCAGAGTCAATGTACATAGAACAATGCAAAGAAGACACCGATCAAATGGCTATACTAGGCGAATGCAAGATGAAAAGTGATAAAGAGCTTAGAGCAACAAACGAACAAATCAGAGAAAAAGATGCACTTATTCCAAATTAAAATCTTAGTTGGAAAAGCAAGCCAACATGGGGACACCGGTAGTTCCCAGCTCTCAAGTAGCTACTGTGGAGACTAAGCTATGCCCTCTTTCTCCCCTCATCAATAATTCACCTATGCATATTGAAGAGGAGGTACAACATGATGATCAATCTGTACAAAACACTATAGAAATAAGGCATAGAGAGTGGGCCCTACTCGTATCCTAACTCACAAAATAGTTCAAAGATGGAATAGTCAAAGTAATGAAAGAAGAAAAAATCAAGAGCAAAGATTTAGATCAAATCATAAAGCCTTTTAATATACCATACGGGATACTATAAGAAGAGACACAACAATATATCAAAAGGACTACAAAGAGGGAACCGGGTCAACAATTGAACTTTAGGGTAGACACATTTTCATATACATAAGAAGAATTTAACAAGACTGATCCAGTATGGAGGTGAAAAGTTTTGGAGAAAAATCCTACATTGCTTGTGCACTAGCAAGATGCACCCTGTTTGCTCCAGGTAAACCCATCTTTTTGCCTAGTGCCAGGGCGTAGACCATGGATGCAATTTCGGGATGAGTAGCATCATGGTAGACTAAATAAACAATGGCAAAATTACTCTTTACTGCCAAGCCCATGGCATTATTACTTACCAATTGATGATTATATGGTGTAGACTATTGAATTCTGGTTATCAAGATACACATCTATTCTAGATTTGACAATCAAAATGACCAATAAATTACTCAACGTGATCCTCATAGTATTAAATGTATTCAAACATGTAGAGTACACATTCTTGAATTTTATTGGCATTAATTAAGGAACAGATGTCTAGATTTTTCATCTATCTATAATGCCTAGTCATCTAGCATTAATGGCAATATATTCTAGATTAATATTTTTTCCAAGTCCATACATGCAGACATTTGAAGAAACATTTTCAGTGGGGTTTTTGAAGTGTACTAAAAATATTTTTGAAAATTTCTATGAATTTGAATGCTCAACTTGACATCCACGAGTTAAGTTTTTTTTCTTGACCATAGGCAAGCTCCACATGATGACATAAAATTAGCTCAAAGAAAGAGATCATGATACATGAAGCCAATTTGATTAACCAAAAACAGCAAATAGCATTCCAAACCTACTCATGTCTTCTATCAAAGCTTGTCGGGGATGATAGAGTTCAAGAGAAGGGACATGTGAAGGGAGAATCCAGCAAGAGGAGGAGAAGAAGAAGAAAATCAAAATGCTAAGTAGCTCAATAAATGACTCTGCCTCTGCCTAAAGCCTCGTAGGGGCATGCATTAGGCTGTAACACAAAAGAAGGGGGCCCCAAAGAGCACCAAAAAGAATAAGTAAAAGAGGTTCTTACCACACCAATATGTTCCATCCAACAAGAAGAAGAACTTGAGTGAAAGGTGACTAAATATATGTCAGCTTAGCCACTAAGTGGGCACAATGAAAAGAAGCAAACAAGCCAAACAGAATGCATCAGGTCCCAAAGAATGTAAACAAAGATTTATCACAAGACCTTTGAAGCATCACCCTCACTAAAAGGGATACAATGTTTACTAATGGGTGTGTGGAGTGAAAAGAACAATACAAGTTGAAGAAGAATAATCATCATTCCAAATAGAAGGATAGCATGCCTCTTGATGCAATCAAAACTGACATAATAGAAAAGACAAAAACATTGATCTTAGGTTCCAACAAGTGGACAACTCAAGGTGAAACATCACGAGAAAAAGGACCAAGTTGAAGAATAAGGTAGAATAATATAAGCTTGTCAAAGGACGATAGAGACTAAGAAGGGGAGAGTGTTTCAGAAGAAAGAATCAAAGAAAAGTGGGCCCCAAAAATTTTCAAATTTATGCATAATTTTCTTCTTTAGATTTCCATGATAATCTATAAAGAGCCATGTTAATGCTCTAGAGGAGTTCTATAGATGCATGATTCCATAACCTCATAACACTAGCTCTCTATATTAGTAGAGATCTAGTGATTTTCAATAAAAGTTTTGCTCCCTTGTGTGAAAGGACCATTTTTAGGGCACATGTGAAAGTCATTTGATGACACTTCGAATTTTCTTCTTCTTTACTAAGTATCATCTTCTCCAAGATCTTAAATGTGTGTTTGATGTTTGAAATGTGTGTCTAGGAGTATTGTCTACCCCTCCTCTTTTTGTTTAAGCTATTGTAGTGCATGTGTGAAGCTTGCTAAGTTATGGAGTAGGAGTGGTAGTTTCCTACCACTGAGTATTTTGCTCATAACTCAAAGTACATTTATCAGATTAGGTTGAGAATACAAACATTAGATGCATCTCATTCAGAGCTTCAAAATGAGCCCACTTAAAGGAGCTGAGAGAAAAGGCCTAGTTTCTGCTTACCATTGCAACAAGTATCGAGATGTGTATTTTCAAGGAGATAAGTGACTTGAGAGGTAGATGAGCCTATGGTACATGCATTGGTAGCATAATCAATTCGTTCACCATCATGTGTGCACATGTCCTCATACGCTTGATATGTCTATCCTCACAAATTAATAATTAAAGTGTGTATTAATCCACCGCTATATGCACTTGCGGCAATTGAGATAGAGTCTCCATTAGCACAAGTCCCTAACACTTTACTACTTAGGTACACATATATGTGTTGAAATATAAAGTATAGTACATGGAGGTGTTAGTGGATACCAAGAATTATGAGATGTGTACAATGAACACTCTGGGAGTAAGTGACAACTAAGCTGCATCCTACAATTATTCTAGTGAAGTATACGTACACTTTTTCCCTCGATTTAAGAAGATGAGCATGGATTGATTCCACCTAAAAATTCATCTCACTTTTAAGTGTATACTTGAATTTGAATTCAAATATGAGTTGTGGCTTTTTGTCTCCCTTTATACTTTAACTCTTGAATATCCATCCTCAAGAAGATTTTTACAATAGATAAAATGCATGATGAAAGTTCATCCTTAGAATTGAGTTAAGTGTTTTTACCAATTGGTTTTCATAAAAAAATGAAGAACAAGGATATGGTGAAGCACTTAGGTATGATCTATCACACACATAGTGATAGATGATATTAACACTTGTTGATCACATATATTAGGTACCCTAGCAACATGATTTGAACTTTTTACCATAGATGACTTCTTCTATATACTATATACTAGTATATATTATTATTTTGTTATGGAACCCATGGTATACACTTTTTTCCCAAATGAAAGATAATTTCAAGACACCTTAAACACACACAATGGACCGTAAGGGAACCTTACACACCATACTTGGGACATAAGGTTAATTTCTCACCCCTTAAATGGACCAAACACATGCAAAAAAATGCATGTGATTCACTTGACTCTTCAAGTGTGTGTGAAATTTTCTCGAACGTTTTGGTAAATCATCTTCCAAGTCATGAGAACATATTATTTTCCTACCGTCATCATCAAAGAAAGACTTATTCTCATCACATACGACATCTCAACTTACAACGAATCCCTTAGTGTTAGGGTTATACAACCCTAACCCCTTTGATTGAGTTCATGACCTTTAAATAAAAAATTTCTCTCCCTTGCGATCAAGTTTTCTTCTAATATTCGATGCTCTGTGTGCATATGCAATGCACTCAAGTATTCTGCAATGGTCTCAATTTCATCTTATTACATTCCAAGATTCGTATGGATTCATCCCTTCAAAAGAACTTGAGCGTAACCTATATATAAGATAGGAAATGTATACAGTATCTTCTTGAAGATAGTTATGAAACTTCTTTTCATTAAGCATTAAGCATTGACCTATCTACTTCCATAATGGTCTTATTTCTTTTTTCTACCACCACATGCTTCTCAAGTATATATCTAGTTGTGATTTCTCTTTTGATTCCCCTCTCTTGCAAGAAGGAATCAAAATCTTTGGAGAAGTATTCTCCTCCTACATCAAACCTTAGTCTCTTCAATGTTCTACCTATTTCATTTTGTACTTGTGCTATATATCTTTTGATACAAGCAAACACTTCATCTGTATGCTTCATGAAAGAAAGTATGGTACAACTACGGGAACCATCAATGAAAGACATATATTGTCTTGACCCTAAGATAGAAGATTCTTGGCTTGGTACCTAAACTTCAGTGTGTAAAATCTCCAAGATGTCTGCATGTATGTATCCCTTCTTTTAGAATGGTTTGGGTTGAGATTTGTGAAATTGACATGCATTGCATTTGTGAATGATATGGTGGTTTGAAATATTAGGGTGTCCAAGTACACTTTGATCTCTACTAATTTGTTTTAAGTTCCTCTTTGCAATATGAGCTAACCTTCTATGACAAACCTCTAATTCAAATAGGGTTTGAGTGTCATACTTTAATGATATGTTCCTTGTGTCTTGGAGTTCAAAGGTGAATAGGCTAGCTATCTTTTCACCTTTGGCTATCTTCTTGAATCCTTGGTATGAGTCTTCTACATAAAATCCATACTTTCTAATCCTCACTTGCAAAACATTTCCCACAATCTTTCTAAAATTTATCAAATTTTTTGTGATGCTAGATACATAGATAATTTTGTTCAACAAATTCATAATACAGTTTGATGTCTTCAAATTCCAATTTTCTCCATATGATGCCTTGTGTCATTTCTTGTTTGCTTCATGTTTGTTGTGAAGGTCTTCCAAATCAGAGAGTACTGCTACATTCCATGCGACAAAATTTGAACAACCAAAGTCCATATAGAATACATGCTCATTTGATTTATCTCTACTCATTGTCATGTTCATGAGTACATGTGAATTGTAATGTGATGTATCATCCCTGTAGTTTTTGTAGTCTCTTCTTCCTTGGTAGCCATCTTGATTATTCTTTATTGAAGTTGTTGTTGTTATTCCAACCATAATTGTTGTTGTATCTACCACTTAGAGCTCCATATCCTACTATCTTATATGTTCTTGCTCTTTAGTTCCTTGGTTTCTTGAAGCAATGCTCTCTGATATGATTTGTTAATCCTTTATTGGCACAAGGCGATGATCTTTGAGTTCTCCCCGTCCATTGTCTACCACATTTGCGTCTTCCACTTGAACTTCCCTCTACTTGCAAAGTTAGCTTTGGAGGTACTTTATTCTTCATCAAAATTCTTGCCTTTAACTTTGACTTGGCTTCATAAGTGAAGAGTTGTCCCATCAGTGTATTGAAGTCTGGTACATGTTTAACTATTTTCGATTCATTCATAGCTTCTTCGATGCTTTCCTATTGATCAAATATATCCTTGATCTTTATGATAAAAGTTATTGACATTTTACTTGGGTTGTTTTTTGAGAGATTTGAAGTCCATCCATAGTTGATTCTTCTCAACTTTGCTACTTGAAGATAAAAATACTTACAATGTATTCCATGTCTCTTATGAGGTCTTAGAACTCCTAATGTGTGGAAGTAAAAAAGTAGAAATAGAGTGTAGAATGTATGACCTTTTTAGAGCATCCTTTACACAATATGTATTTAACCTTTCTTTTTATTATTTTAGTTGTCCTTTGCTCATTAGCATAGGCATGATTTCATCTCTTGAGATGTATCCATAGAGATTTCACCCTTGCAAGTATACTTCCATCATTAGGGATGATGCTAAGTGGTTGCTTCAATCCAATTTGTCAATTGAAGAAGGAAAACAATCACGCATAATGTAAATAATATGATGAATCTTTAATACTATTGCGAGGAGGTGATGCTAGATTATAAAGATGAGAGGGTAAGGTAATGAGACCATTTGTTTTCTTCTTAGACTCTATGAAGATGCTAGACTTGACCTATGCACATAAGCAATGAATCATAGATGGAGACGATGATAGAAACTTCAAGTATTTGTATTGAAATGTGGAGTGTACATGGAGGTGTTACAAGAATCTAGGGACTATCGGATGAGTACAATCATCACACTATAAGTGAGTGATAGCTTAGGTACATCCCACAAGTATTATAATGAAGTATATTTACATGTTTTCCCTTGATTTTTAGAAGATGAATGTTGATTGATTCCACCTAAAAAATCCTCTCGCTTTTAGGTGTATATTTGAATTTGTATTCAACTCTGAGTTGTGGTTTTTGGCTGCCTTTGTATTTACTTTAAGTCTTGAATATTCATCCCTAAAACTATTCTTAAAATAGATAAAGTGTAGTGAAAGTTTACCCTTAGAATTGAGATAAGGATATTATATGTGTGTACATGTTGGGTTTCATTCTACATGATAGTCCTAACATGATATTACAGAAAGTAATTACATTCTACATGATAGTCCTAACAATGAAAAACTTATGGTTTTAACGCTTTTTTATTCCGTTCTTGATATGATCTCCAATGATCCAAAGAAGATGCATATTTCTTAGGTTAATTATGACTTTTGGGGTATTTTCATCATTATTAAAAATCTTAGCATAAGAAAAGTTACGGGGCTGTTCCCTTGTATTAAGCAATATTTACCATTGAAGGTTTATTGCAGTGGTTTGGTCTTGAAAGCTATAGCACCATAGTATATCATATGGATACATGTTTTAAATTCAATGTTCATGATGATGGCGATGCATTTTTTGATGGTTTGTATCAACAAACTATTCGATGCACTACTTATATATGCATTATTGAATCAAACATTTGATTTTTTGAATCTCGAATGTGCATAGCCCAAGTTCCAAGATTTGAAAACAAATCAACCATATCATTTTCTAGTTATCTGACACTCCTAAACATGAAGTTGTTTCATATGGTGCACGTTTTTCTTTTGTATTGAATTGCGTACTTTGTTCACTGTGTTTGTAGATTGTGAACATAAGAGGGTGCAAAAGGGTTGATTTTAAAAGCATACAAATTCATGGGCCCTGGTTAAAATTTGCTTCAACGTTTTTGCATACTTATGACACAGGCCTCTTGTCGTTGCAACACCTCATCCTCAATGACTGCTACTCTCGCACGGCTCTTTCCTTCCTTCCCACAACCCTCCGGAAATTGAGTTTGTACATGAAATATTGGGGGATGATTGGCAGTACCTCACCTTCGTGTCGGAGGTTCGGCTTCCTTGAGAGTGTGGAAGCTGTGAGTCTGAGAGTAAATTTTACTTCATTTTTTTTTTATTATTGGGCGTCAGCGAAAAACAAGTTTCACTCGCACTTAGAGAAACATATTTGTGTATATATTTGCAGGCCTCGCTACCAAACTTACAAGACCTGACTATCTTCAACTGCCCAAGGCTGCAGAGGTTAGCGCTCCACGCGACATCGCTGCAACGATTGGAATTGGATGCATGTGGTGGACTCAAGCACTTGGATTGCAAAGGTAGCGCTTACACGCACCTCGTTATTTAAGAAGCTTATGCGCGAATACTTTAGATAAGCGGATTTCTATGAAACTTAGTTTTCTTGGTTTTACAAGGAATCTGTCCAACCTTTTTTTTCTAAATGGAGGTTCCGCCGAGGTCTACTCCTTCAGGTTTTAACTTTGAAATTGCAAGTATACAAGAAAGGGCATAGTACCCATGGGACTCCCCTTATCCCACAATAACAATAACAGGGGTTAATATTTGGGTTAGACTGCGATTAGAACTACCGCCGGACAAGACAAACAATGGCACATCAGTCACAAGATACAACTTTCCATGATAAACATATCCCTTACATGTTGTTGGTGAGGGTTACACTCTCACCCTTCCCTCAAGAAGCGAGAGGCCCAACCACCTGGATAAGCGGCTTGGGACTACGCGTACTTTAATGTTATCTAGACAAAGTTCAACCGAAATTCTAAAGAATATGGATCACTTTTTAGATCTTTGTAGAACGTAAACAAGGAACGTTGCTCGTTACTCCCTTATCATTATTCCTCACATATTTGGTTAAAACTCGTGACCTCACAAACAAAACTAGAGAGAACAAGTTGGCAGATTAGAAGCAAGACACGAAGCCTCTCTATGGGATAAACAAAGACAACCAATTTATAATTCCCTAGGCAAGTTTTCATTCTAAGAGGCTGTATGTCTGCTCAGTTTAGCATACCTACCGCTGAGCATAACGTAAAACACCAATGCAGAAACCCATATATACACCACAAAACGTGGTGTTGCTATTAGAAGATACTTTTTGCATCAAATTCGCCAAAGAACTACGGTTACAGGTCAAAATTGTCATTGGCTTCAAGATATGATGTCTTCGAGATATGTACTTTTTTTAAGAGAAAGTTTGCACGTTGCCTAGTGTCATTTGCATGAATTGATTGAAAGAACAGCTATAGAAGTAAAGAGGCATAGTGCCTATAGACGTCCCATATCACTTAAAGGAAGAGCTATAGAAGTAAAGAGGCATAGTGCCTATAGACGTCCCATATCACTTAAAGGAAGGGTAGGACGACCCAAAGGCGATAGGATGGTGATGGCCCCAAGGCAATAAGAAATTCAAACTAATTAGAGAGAGTTACAAATATGGTTAATAACCTTTTCTTCCTCCTCTTAAGGAGCCTATGCTTTGGATCTTGAATTAATTGAAAGAACAGCTATACAAGTAAAGAGGCATAGTGCATATAGGACTCCCCATATCACTTAACGGAAGGGTAGGACGACCCAAAGGCGATAGGATGGTGATGGCCCCAAGGTAATACGAAATACAAACTCATTAAAGAGGCATAGTGCATATAGGACTCCCCATATCACTTAACGGAAGGGTACGACGACCCAAAGGCGATAGGATGGTGATGGCCCCAAGGTAATACGAAATACAAACTCATTAGAGAGAGTTGAAAATATGGTTAATAACATTTTCTTCCTCCTCCTGAGGAAACTAAGGTACACAAATACAATGGAGTACAACAGAAATTGAGTGAGATGCACTCATATAGACAAAAATGAAAATTAAACAGATGAACTCATGTCATTGACACTAACTTTACACAATTAGAGAGTGATAGTTAAAAGAGTGACATGAGATCCGTGTGTGCATCCATAGTGGGTGCAATCAAGTAGCCTATTTTGGTTGCATTGGTTCTAGAAGTGAATGGAAATATTTCAAGTGAATTAACTTTCTATAATAACATTTGGCCTATTGCTGTAGACGAAGAGCTCTCGGTGCATCTCTACTGCATCTAAGAGAAATTCTAAAACTTATGTTAATGATATGAGAGTTATATCACATTTGGAGGATAGAAAAAAGAGAACAAGAGTATCCATTGGAGGTTGGTGTAGAAAACAAGATTTTGTTGATTCAAGCTCAACCAATCAAATCATCAAGAGAGGCATTCTTGTGAAGAGCCTGGGCACCATATAATCTGTTTGGAAACGATTGATATCTATGCAGATCATAAGTTCTCTACAATTCATATTTAATTAGAGGATACATAGGAGAGCACTTTTATAAGAGACGTATAAAATTTTAAAATTCAATACCCAAATTAAAGATTTGGATACAATTAACTATTCCCTTTAGAGGTCCAATATTTCTAGTTTAATGGGAAAAAGGGTTTCATGAGGTGATCAATGGAATAGATTCTAGATGTAGATTTGGAGAAAACCTTAGACGTGATAATCAAGAGCTTTTTAGAGAAGGAAAATTGATGTAAAATTGGGCTTCATGAAGTGCCACATTAGTGATGATGTCCTAGTTACAAACACCCTCAATGGTCTAAGGGATCATGACAACTCGAAGCCATTTACCACTTCTATGTATGCCAAAGATAAAGTGCCTAACCTTGAGCGACGTTGGCCCTTCATAACCACTAAATAAATTGATTTTCGACATTTTAAAGAAAATCACAATGTGCCTAAGTACAATATGCAGCCAAAGGAAGAGGACACGGTTGGTGCATAGGAAGGTATGAAACGGGCCATGTACATGCCTTCTATCAAGAAAAATGAGGACAATCATCGTACTCACGTGGGTCTTTTCCGTATGCTCAATATGAAAAATAAGATGTTGAAAATTTGTTCATTTTGCCTAGGGTTTTTTAAGGATGCATTCCTTTTAGTTGTTCTATACAAACTTAGACAACATATCCCTTTAGATGCTCCAAATTAAAAGTATCATAGCCCAGAAAACGCTTTCATTTGTCTGGAAAACTTAAGTTCAAAGTTTTCGAGCTTCGTGTGTCACTTTTAATTGATTTTAACATATCTTTGAGCTTTCTGTCTCACTCTAACTGATTTTCATTTCTCGTTGTTAAAAATATTCCTATTGTTGTGGATGTGAGCTAAAGAACTAGAAAATTGGATTTTGCGGAGTGAATCACACAAATACCATGAGCTAAAGAACTAGAAATTTGGATTTTGCGGAGTGAATCACAAAAATACCATCAGGAGGAAGAAGGAGAAGCTTGGGAGTACAACAAATAATATACTATTTAGTACTAACTTTGGAATATAGAATGACATGTGTCAATAGGAAGAAAATCTGCTATAGAAGAGGAAAAGTGCCTCGGGTTTCTTAAGAATTCTCAATCACATCACTACCAAAATAACTCACAAATCCCACTCCAAGCTCAATCACATCACTACCAAAATAAATGTAAGATCTCTAGGGCCAAGCGCGTTAATTTTCAGGAACAAGAACATGATTACATTGGTGGGCCTTCCTAGTTGGAAGCACTTGGATCTCTTTACACTCTTATTCTCGCGAATTCCGGTTTCCCCTAAAGGCTCGAATCTTGTGCGCTCCTTATGGAAGAGTTGGAACAAGTTCAAACAATTTGTCAGAGTGAGAGAAGATTGGAAATGGGTGACTGGTATTAGAAAAAATGACTCAATAGGGTTTTCGATATGGGGCATCCGGGGTACGGCTTCCTGGAACCTCCAAAATGCTAAGAGGCTCTAGAACAAGGGCTTCAGACAATGGAAACATCTTTGGAAATAAGAAATTGGCCAATGGATCAGATTTGAGGACATAGACCCTAAAATAAGAGTAAAGTATGAAGAATGGACCCTCCTTCACAGTAGATGCATCACTTGGGAATGGTCAAAAACCCATCTCCTCTTTGGGCAAGATCCGTCGTGCCATGAGGGTCTCATGTGGCACAATGGAAATTGCCTGTCCAAAACTCCTAGAATCAAGGTGAACATAGAAATATATCATATCACACTTAACAAGAAGTGGTGCCTCACTTAGACAAGGCTACGTTGGGATTTGAAGTTCATGTCTATTTGGCATCCCCTCATCAAGTTTAGAAAATCAATTCTCATGTGGCGAATTCTCCATTGTGGTATCTGGGCCAACCTAAAGGATAACAAAATTTGTGGGGCTCCACAATGGTGCAAGCGATGCCACCATAGCTTTCTAGATTCGGGTCACATCTTCTTTGCTTGCCTGAAGTCGCTCTTGCTCCGGTGGATGCTCACAAATATTTTGAGACTGCAAACACAAATCATCTGGAAGAAAGCATTGCTTGGTGAAGCGATTGGCTTCTCAACGGCACTGTGGAATGCTATAAGAGGGGAAACCCTTTGGAAGATCTGGAGGGAGCGGTGTGCCAGCAATTTTAGACAACCTCCTAAAGAGTGGTCGATCGAGAAGTCTCTATTTCTCCTAGGCAAAAGAATCTTCAATTGTCCCCACCTTTTAGGCATCATAAGGTGTTTCTCATCGAGGAAACAAAGCTTAAATCCAAGTGAGCCCCACATGAGTGGGACGGGAGGGTTATTCATCTCCTTTGTAACACTCTCTAGACTCACAAGTTCTACCCGTGCTTTGTGGAATTCGGGTGGTTTCAAGGGCACTAGTCCCATTCACTTGTATCTTGTTCTTTATTTTTTTTAAAATTAAATTCTCGGAGAGTAGGTTGAGGCGGAACTTCCTTTTGAAAAAGAAATTCACAAATTGCCTCTACAAGTAGGGTGAACCAAAACTTGGCACCCATATATAACGAAAAATTAGGCAATCTAGATTGAGATTAATCCATAAAAATTGAGTAAGCTTAAACTTTTTCGAAAATTTTGTGACTTCTCACAAGGTGAAATGTTTGCATAAAATGCTACAAAATTATCATGTATGGGAACATACACCAAAATCATATTTTCAATACACAATGTTTTCTTAACATAATGATAGTCCATCTTCACGTGTTTATACCAAGCATGGAACATTTCGTCCCTTGAAATTGGCTAGAATATGGATTGATTTTCAATAAAGGTGATGGTCTCAAATGTTTAGCTAACATTCAAATTAAATACAAGGTTTATCAATCACATGCGCTCAATCATAGTTATTAAATGTTCCCTTTTGTTATCCTGACGTTAGTGGTTATTATCGGCTCCTCTTTCTCAAGCAAGATATGCATGAGCTACCAAGCATGAAGTGAAAGGAAGTTGTGGGCATATGAGTTTCATCACATACGACTAGATCAAAGGGAAAGGAAATGTTGAAGTATTTTGATGGCAATGCATCACACTGTGTTCTCCTTCTTGCGAGCTCTAGGATGATGTCCTCATAGTAAAAAATGGAGCTCGTAACACCACACATGGTACTCCGCACAATGGCTGCAATATATGAAAAAAAATACCATACACAAGGAACACGAACATAGACGTTTTAGGTGTTACAAACGTGATCAAGCATACAGTTTGTGGCTGACTAGGCCACTATATGTTTTCTTCTTAAAGAATATATACAAAAGTGTCCGATGGCCATTTGGCCTTTCACATGGACACTAAATGATAACAATCTCCCACTAAAGTCTAATATGGCCAAAGTAACTATGGGAAAAAAATGCAGAATGATAAAGAATACCTAAGTGTAAGTATACAAACTATACCTCCCACCTAATGGTTATTTTACATAGTATACAAGTGGTTCTATAAGTTCATGAATCAACTAATCCCCATCAAGTGACAACACTCTCGAAAGCTATTCTATGGTAGAGCTTTAGTGAAAGCATGTACAACATTATCTCGGGTATGAACCTTCTCAAGAATAATGCACTCTATGACTAAGAAATCCCTTATGAAATGATACTGCACCTCAATGTGCTTGGCCTATGCATGATAGACCAGATTCTTAGCCAAAGCAATGGCACTCTGAGTATCACTGACCAAACAAGGTACATGCTCAGGTAGACCCATATCACAAGCAAGAGGAGAAAGCCACAATTCTTCCTTACATGCCTCACTTGCTGTAACATACTCTGCTTCTCTAGTAGAAAGATTTATACATTCTTGAATATGAGATCTCCAAGAGATAGCACCTCTAGCAAAATGGAAAAGTATACCCTAATGTAGACTTATGATTGTCTACACAACTAGCATAGTTAGAATCTTTGTAACCAATAATGGATGCTTTTCCTCTACCTAAGCATATACACTTGTCCTTAGTGCCACTGAGATATCTCAAAACCATCTTGACCACTTTGGAATGTTGCTTGCCAAGATTAGAAATATATTTATTCACAACTCCCACTACAAATGCAATGTTTGGTCTCGTAGGTACCATGGCATACATGAGACTACCAACATCAAAATAATGAGAAATTTTGGCCATGAATTCGTTTTCCTCATTTGATTTGGGGAAATAAGCCTTGCTCAAGTTCACATATGTGGGTAAACGTGTACTCAAAATGCTTTTCCACCTTGCATATTGAACCTGTGAAGTACTTTGGATATGTACTCACGTTGAGACAGGGATATGCATCTTTTACTCCTATCACAAGTAATATGCATGCCAAGAATATGTATCGCATCCCCCAAAGGTTTCATATCAAATGTCTGACTCAACATCTTTTTGAGAATTGAAAAATCATAAGAGGACTTCCTAGCAATCAACATATCATCGACATAAAGTATCAAGCATATCAAGCTACCATTAGAGCATCTCATTGTGTAGAGGCAATGATCCTCATTGCTTCGAGAATAGCCTTGAGACTTCATAAAAGCATCAAACTTTTGGTACCATTGTCTAAGGGACTGTTTAAGTCCATATTAGCTCTTCTTGAACTTACAAACTAGACTTTCTTTGCCAACAACTACATAACCCTTTGATTGTTCCATATAGATCTCATTTGTAAGATCTCCATGTTAGAAAGTAGTTTTCACATTCATTTGGACTAGCCCTAACTCCTCCATTGCAACAAATCCAAACATGTGCAAGGTAGTCATCCTTAAAACTAGAGGGAAGATTTCCTCGAAATCAACACCATATTGTTGCTTAAAACCCTTTGCAACAAGTCATGTTTTATACTTTGGAGAAGCACTATCTGAATTGAATTTTAGCTTATATACCCATTTACATGCCAAAGCTTTCTTGCCTTTGGGCAGAGGTACTAAATCCCAAGTACCATTCTTGTGAATAGAATCCAAGTTACTCTTAATGGCATGCTCCCACTTGGCATGATCCATTGTCTACATAGCCTCTTTGAAGCAAGAGGCCTCACCATCACGTGTTAACATAACAAAATGCAAGTGTGGAAGATATCTATTAGGTGGATGCGAGACACGTGTAGAACATCTCAATGATTGTTGAACAAGAACATTTGTAGACTGATCGAATTGGACATTCTCTTGAACATCTTTGTGTGTAGACTTTTTATGCATTCTAATTAGAGGATTAGTATCCTCAAAATCCACTCTTCTCACTTCAACCTCCTTTATGGGCTCTTTATGCATCTTAGACTCATTGAAAATGACATCATTACTTTTGATAATTGATTCTCTTTCACGATCCCATAAGCGATATCCAAATTGTTCTTCTCCACCATATCCAATAAAAATGCATTTCTTTGACTTATGGTCCAATTTTTGTCTAAGATTCTTGGGTATATCAACATATGCTTCACACCTAAAAATGCAAAGATGATCATAGAATGGTGGCTTCTGTATCCATAACTATTGTGCCACTTTTAGACCTCAGTAATACTAGGTGAAAGGTTAATCACATGAACTACATTCAATACTGCGTTTGCCCAAAAGCCCTGTGAAAGGTTTGCATGATGCAGCATACAGACTACTCTACCCTAAATAGATTTGTTCATCCTTTTAGCTACACCATTCCGTACTAGGGTATAAGGAGTTGTAAAATCTCTATCAATTCCTCCAGACTAACAAAAAAGGCTTAGTTCATGTGAGTTATACTCACCCCCATTATCTGAATGTAAAGCCTTAAGCTTAGTTCCTTTTTAAGTCTCAACTCAAGCAAACTGTTTTCTAAAAATAGGGAATACCGCATCCTTTGCTTTGATAGGATATACCTAGACTTTTCTAGTAGCATCATCTATGAAAGTGACAAAATAAAGAGAACCACCTAATGAACTTCTGGGCATATGACCACACACATATGTATGAACAAAATATAAAGGATGAATTGAAGAGTCAAGGTGCATCTTGTGCACATTTCTAGTTTGCTTTTCATATTGAAAATGCTCACAAAATGAAAAATTAGAGAAAGACAATGCAGGTAAATAGCCAAAATGAGAAGGATTTACCATTCCACTACGTGATGCATGGCCCGAATGGCCATGCCAAATACAAGTGATAGGCTTTTGAGTAACACCTAACAAGTGTTGTTTTTATGATACAAATAAAGGATACAGTGAGCCAACTTTGCTTCATTTTCTAATAACCATATTTCCCTTTGATATGCAAAAGGAGTGAGCATAGAAGGCCACCTTGTAACCAAGGTCATCAAGCTGACTAATTGACATCAAACTGTGTGATAACTAAGATACATGGCATACATTATGCATAGTAAATTTTGAGCCATCAATGAACTGCACAACCACATCTCCAATCCTCATGTCAAACTAGTAAGAGTCACCAAATCTCATGGTACCAAGAGACCTTGTTGCATAATTAGAGAACCATTATGTGTGTGGTGTCACATGAAAAGAAGCACCCGAATCTAGCAGCCACATGCAAGAGAGACAATCAGCCATAAGAGCCTCAATAGGCACAGTGCTATCGAGGGTCAACACATGTGCATCATCAAAAATAGCAGTAATCTCTTCAATCTTCATAGTCAAAGTAGAAGGTGCAGGTAGCTATTTAACATGTCTATCAATGTTCTTTCCTTTACCTTTAGCATTCTCTAATGCATAAAAAGATTTCTCCATCTGTCTTTTCTTATGACAATAATGGCATTTGATATCCCTATTCCTTGATCTACTTGTACTCTTATTATGTTGACCATTCTTTTCCTTGTTCTTGTTCTTGCTATGTTGCTCATTCTTTCCTTGATAAGAATCAAGATCATTATATGGATCTCCAATCTAAGTGCCAAGCATAAATTTTCTTTGAATCTCCTCACTCAAGAGTGCTCCATATATGTCATCCTAGACTAGTTTACCACTAGGTGCACTCTTGCCAGTAGCAATGCAAAATGTATCCAATGATGATGGAAAGGTGCATAACAACAACACTACTTTCATTTCATTATCCATATACATTTTTTGAGCCTATAACCTCGAGAATATAGCATCAAACTCATTTAGATGAGTAGCAACACTATTTGTGTCCTTCATGCAAAGGTAATATAATTTTCTCATAAGATACACTTTATTTGATGGAGTCTCTTGTTCATATGTATTGCATAACTTCTTTTGAATCTCCTCTACACTTTCACAGTCTAGTACTATAAAGTAAACATCGTCTACTGGATGCAATGAAATGGTAGACCTAGTCATTTTATTTAACTCATCCCAATCATCTTTGTCCATGTCAACAACCTTCTTTGAGATTCCATTTATTGGTTTCCATTGCCTCTTTTGAACTAGCACATCTTTAATCTCATTCTTGCATAGAACAAACTTTGTGCCATCAAAATTTCAGATCAGAAATGGTCTTTTCCCTACAAGTTATAGCTGCTCCTCTGAACACTGGCAATAGACCCTGATCCACTAGATGTGCCTGAGACCTCTGATGACATGATTGTATAGACGTGAATAGAATGGATAATAGAGCTAGAAGATTCCAAGACCACTAAGGCTCAAAGAAGGATGTCCAAGTGTCAGATTTTGGATGAAAATTCAGTAGTCTTCCCAAAAAAAAAAAAATTAATGAACACTAATGATCAACCAAAAGGATTATGTGAGAAAAAATGTGATCATACCAATAATTGTATCAGGGACTAAATCGACCACTATCTAGTTGACAAAATAAAAAATATAGAAACATTTTGGTAGAGTATCATCTAGATATGAGAATATCACTAGTGTCAAAATCTGATAAAATTGCAAGTACTGACATGTTTACCTGCATTGTGAATCAATGACTCCAGTGCATATAATCAGTCACCCAAAAGAAGAAACCTAGGCTTATCGAGCACCTATGAACAACTATCATACATCTCCTATGGCGAGGCTAGGTAAGTCTTCCACCTGCATCACCAAAGAGACCCCAAGATTTGGGTGTCTCCCAATTAAGAAAACCTGAGCACGAGCCTCTTTATCAAATTTAAAAGTCTTTATGCAAAAAACGTAAGCACTACATCCATGAGCACATGGACGTACATAAGCAGTATCCACATAAGCATACATAGTGTGTATGTACTCAATATATGTAGTAAAATGGCTTGAAAAAGCTGAATTCACGGGCCAAACATGGGCCAAAAACACCTACACGTGTTTTTCAACTCTTTTCTTTAGGCTCAAAAACCAGCATAGAGTTTTGGTGATTGCTCCCACCACAACTAAAACCTTTGAAGAAACATGTAGATTAATTAGTATGGCTGAAAACAAATGCCCCAAAAGCTGAAAATTTCTTGTTGAAGAAATACCAAGAACACTCTTGCTGATGTTCTTGGCCTTTTGTGAAGAGAAATATGCATGAAATTACTCCAAAATGGCTCCAAACATCACCCCAAAAAAGCTTCAAAAATAGGCTTTGAAAGCAAAGAATGAAGGTTTGAGGGCTCAAAACTTGTTGAAGATAACGTGAACCTTATTTTTTCCCCTTTTTCAAGCATCACTAGAGTGTATCTTACTGGCAAGAGATTTCGACGATAAAGCGAGCTCGGGTGTGGGGAATAGGACTAGGATGGGTGACCTCCCGGGAAGTACTGGGAACCTCCATCTTCCTTGATTGTTAAGGTCCTCTATCGCATGCAGCCAACTATGCCAATGGTGACTTCACTGACTCTGATGACAAGGTATGCCAAGGTCTATGCCTTGGTCACCACCTTAATCGTAAGTCTTGTAGAAAGCCTTGTGTGGGTGGACGAGTGCTCGCTTCGCTTGCACAAAAGGAACAAAGCTTTTGCATCGAAATGCTCAGATAGCAGTGAAGTATTTTGATGGCCATGCACCAGAGTGTGTTCTCCTTCTTGAGAGCTCTACAATGATATCCTAGGAGTAGAAATCTCAGCTCCTAGTGCCACACACAATACTTCGCATAGAGGTTACAGAATACATAGAAAAACATTGCACACAGGGAGCACGAAAAGAGACTTTTTAGGCGTTACAAATGGTCTATGGCTCACTAGGCCACTATATGTTTTTTTTTAAGAACATATACAAAAGTTTATGGTGGCCATTTGACTTCTCACATGGACACTAATGGTAACAAATGCATGTAAATATGGAATTCTTGATGTCATTCGGAATAAAGTAACCAAACTTTGTAGCACAACATAAGTAAAAAATGATATACTTGATTTCTTACCAAAGATTCATGCATGGAATTTGCACATATGTACTTATTTCCCAATCCAAAAACTTAATGTTACGCTTCACCTATGAGGTGCTCATGATATTGTTATCAAATCAATGTGCTGGTAAGTAGACATGGATCGTTTCACATCAAGAATGTGGTGCCTACTTCAGTCTATATAAACCTTATTTTAACTCAATTTTTTCACAAAATTATGGGTTTTAAGAACATATAACTATAGATGCAAGTCCCCACTTCAAAAAGTCCCCACTTCAAAAAGTCCCCATTCATGAAAGTCCCCCATTCAAATTCATGTATGTTCTAGCCAGTGTGAGTTAGAGGCCTAAACATGTTATAAACCAATAGTGTTATAACACATTAAAGCAAGGTAACTTCAAAATCAATGAATTTTTCATGAATATAAGCTTCGGTTGTAAACCTAGACCCATATTAATCAACACTACACTGATGTATTCATTTTATCTTATATATCCATTTTGTGAAAATGCCCTTTTTACTAGGGCACAAATCACATAAACAAAAAGTATTCTTCTTTGTTATAGAATCCAATTTTAATTGCATAGTAGCCATCCAAAATGATCCATGGTTGTGGTTCATCAGCGAAATCATTCTGATTTTCATAATACAGGCTAAATGTTCATGACATATGTTATGAAGGGAGAGAAAGCACAAGGTATCCATGAACAAGTATGATAAGGCAAAGACACATCAAATCGACTAGTTGGCGTATATTTTTGCTCACCAATGAAAAATTTCATATCAAGAAGTGCATTGTATCTATCTACATTAGAAATGGATTCTTCTATATATTCATTAAAAACCTAAATAAGATGAAGGTAGCTACATTTAGTTTCTCAATAGCGAAAGAGCAAACAAAGTGTCATACACGTCCTTTCAATTTATTTGCGTCTACATGTATTAATACATCGAAGTAGCGAATGAAGTCCACTGCCTATAGAAAAAGAATCTCAAATAGCCAAAAATACATTTACTTAGTGGATGATAAAAAAAAATAGGTTTTTCTTTTAGATTACACCCAACGAAATAACTTTCCACATCCTTATAATTCACCTTCTTGCACTATTGCTTGAGTGCTAATACATATCAAAAACAGCAAATGTATGCATACGAGAAATAAATCTCTTGTAGTCATGCAAACACGCATGAGGCATGATAGACTTAAATGCTTTAATCAAGAACCTAGTAAGTGCATATCCGCCCTTGATGGAATTTCTTCATCTCATGTGTTGTTCACCACCTCGCACCCATGGGGCTGGAGTGCCTCGGATATTGGCATCAAGCGTGTTTCATTTCCTAGCCATGTGGAGGCCCTTGTGCATCACAATCATCGATGGATAACCCTCCTTTAAGGTCCCTCTATACTTCATCATTATTCTAGTGTATGCATCCCAACTTGACACAAAAAGAAATGTTACCTAGAAATCATGGGTATCTTTGTCCTCATATGTGATCCTTTGTGGGGACTTTAGGATGGTGGAAGCTCAGTTTGACAAATAAGAAAAAAGAGGGCACATTTTGATGATTTTGAGAAGGACATCTAGGACAAGGTGAAGCTCCACAATGATTTGGTAGACGTCAAAAACATGTTTTGCCTTCTCTTGGATTAACCTCTAGGTTACTTATTTGTAGAAAAAAGAGACTAGAAAAATGATATCCCATTCAGAATATCATTAATAAGTGTGACCTCCTATCCCTTTCGCAACTTGTGCACCCTATTATTTCGGGTCAACATCCTATGATTTTGACCTTCAAGTGGTAGCCATCCAAAAAATCCATGGTTACATGCCAAACTAGCGACCTTCTCTCTCTTCTGTGCTCAATGGGACATCAACTCAGCTGTGCTCAATGGGACATTAACTCATCCTTATTGTAGGCCTTCAGTGCACACTACTCTTTGACCAAGTTTTGAATGGTTGAGTTTAAGAAGACACATATGTTGTTTCAGACTGAAAAAAAAATCCAAAACATTCACATTCTATAAGGGCGAATATTTGCCATCACCTCGAGGAGCTTAATACAGACAAGGAAGGCCATTCCTACCGCAATTTTAGGCTCTAAACAATCAAAACCATGCTAAGATATGAAGAAAAAATTCAAAAAAAGAATCTTCAGATCTACTCTACATATTTATGGTGGACAAAGGCGGGCAAGCTAACAAAAGACATTGGGATTCCTACAGAAGAAACAACACAGGAAATCATTTCCATACATGATTCATAGCCTTGGCGTGGAGTGCCAATCAAACAAAGATAATCATGCACTTATTTTGAACTACATCTTCTAGCTTCTAGGGATGCCCATGCCACTTTCGCATCATACATAATAGTCAGGTGCATTCGGTGCATTCAATTCGGCATGCATAAGGTACATGAATCGAATGATATTGGAGAGGTAAGTTGCAGCACATGTCTTCGCTATATATATATATATATATATATATATATATATATATATATATATATATATATATATACGCGACATTGAATCCATTCAAAATCCAAATTCACCCGCAAATGAAAGTGCAACTATGAACTCATGGTAGTTAACCACAAGAATTTATTGTAACTCAATGCTTACTATAAATTCAATACTACGAAATCCCCACTAACATCATCATCAGTGCCCAATAGTGGGTGTAGAACAGATAAAAAATACATGCTCACGCATGTAGCCCATAATACACACAACATGATCATGAACTTTCAAGAAACTTTGCGGATTGAGTTTCCATCACTTTTTAAAAAGTGATGGGAAAAATCAGCCATAATGAAGCCTAGCACAAAATGCAAACAAGAGGTAGGAAGAAGTTTTAGAAAAATAATAGATTATAGGATTTACACACTTATCAACTCATCGCAACTCAAACAAAGAATCCACAAGTGAAAACTGCATGTATTCTAATGCAACAATCATGTATATCAGAGTGAATCCAGAAAGACCACATTCCACCCTGAAAGGAAAGTGTATTCTAATGCAACAATCATATATATCAGAGTGAATCCAGAAAGACCCCATTCCACCCTGAAAGGAAAGTGCAACTAAAAGCTCATGGTAGTCAACGAGAAGAGTAAATAGCATATCAGCTCCATTATACATAGTATAGACTCAATAGTATGACATCCCCACTAATGTCATAAGTGCCCATTAGTGGATGAAGAGTTAACAATAAATACGTGCTCATATATGCACCGCAAAATGCACACACACCATGAGAATGAATTCAAAAGAAGCTCTGCAAACTAAGTTTATGTCACTTCTAGAAGTGATGGGAAAATTCAATCATAATGAAGCCTAACACAAAAGTCAAACAAGAGATGGGAAAAATATATAAAAGGCATAGTTTATGGATCTATACATCTATCAGGTGCTCAAAACTCGAATGAAGAATCCACAAGTGAAACACTCGAATGAAGAATCCACAAGTGAAATTTGCATGTTTGGGAACACGAGAATCATATATACCAAAATGAATCTAAGCAAATAGAAAATTCACCATCAAATGAAAGTGCAATTTTAAGCATTAATACATGCAAAGACTAGACAATAATATTTTGAAATAGGCATAATGCACAAGGGACATTGCAATATATATGATAATTTCATAAGAATTATGGAAAAACAGATTGGGCATAGGTCCTACCGCCTTCCAACATGAAACGATGAAATTTGGATACAAAAAGAACTATGACAGTATAAAAAATAATTAATGTTCTTGTGTCTGTGCTTGCAACCACTATAAGTGTATGCTTATCGTCTAACATCCATATGGTATGAATCATGAATCATAATCACTCTTCTTGAGCCATGCCGATAGAATGGTCAGATGAAGAAGAATTTGATGAAGAGAATAGAATGTCTTATGGTGTAATGACATTCTTGTTTTCATCAAACTCTAGTCTCTTGAAAGGAATTGCCTCTATATCAAACTCATCATGATCGCTCAATGGTGCGAGAGAACCTCTCCATGTAGGGTGCATTTTACACCTCCCACATCTCATTAGAATTACACTAGTAGAAGGGCGATCACCCTATCTCTATTGTAAAGCACATGTCTCGGGAGAATGTACATTCTCCTTATGCAAGTTGAAGCATAAATGGCCTCAAACGAATGTTCATAGATATCTTTATTTACTCAAAATGATCATTCTCTAAGCTCCTTCGTAATGAACTCGAGAGCTTTCTCACACTCAAACTAGACTTTGGAACCTTCTTAATGCAATGTCTCTATCACTCATGCACCTTGGCATGGCTGCAAGACATTTATTGATAATTCACATGTTTTTGGTTTTTTGGGAGTTTACATGAAGCATTAAGTAGTTATTTTTTTCTCATTTTTGTAATCTAGGCTTTACGGGAGATGCAAACTAACCTCTTCTTTCATATATTAGGCATAATTAAATGAATGTACAAAATATGTATAACTTCTGTTGTCTCTTTTCACAAGTGAGCGAATAAATGCAGCTCTTAGTGAGGAAAGATCTCCTCTTATCCAGGTTTTGAATGAAGATATAGGCGCATTTATGGTTTTAAGCAAAAAGTGCATGAAAATAAAGAGTACAAGTTCAATTAATAAGAATGGAAGAAATCACCATATGCTTAGCATGAAAAAGTAAATGCATACATATTAGGCACATTGATTCGATAATAGAATTAGTACTCCGCAACTTGGGGTGCTCTATTGCAAGGCTTTTCGTTAGACTTTTACCAACATCATCTTATGGAGATTCAGAGTACAATGGCAATTGCAAAGGATGCAATATTCTATGATTGGACAAAAGACATTGAGGTGCACTCTTATTCTGCCAGGACGAACTCTTTGTTAAAGAGTTGATTTTCTCTACCTTCTTCGTCAGAAGTATGAACCTTATAGCATGAGCCCGAAACCTATCTTCACAATATCACTTATTAGGGCTACTTGTCAGTATATTCGGACAATGATGTGTGTGAAAACTCTTAGAATATATGAGCCTCTCTTTTCTCTCTATAGAAGGGTTGTGCTTTCCCTAGCTTGTGTATATGTCGATGAGCTTATGGGCTACACATCTTTGTACATTGCAAAGTTAGTAATGCATTATGTTTTGTGCTGTTTTCCTCAGTGTGTTAGTTGTTAGGATCCTTCCTCCATGATCTTCCAAGTTTTTATGCTGCAAAATGAGTGAATTACAAAAAATAATAATACATGTGCTATTCAATCGTTCGTTGATTAAGCTCTAAATACCGTCATTTGCTTTTACTCAAACTGCCCATACTCTTCTCTAACTGCCCATATATATATTTGGCACAGGCCTTTTGTCCTTGCAACACCTCAACCTCGATAACTGCTCCACTCTCACGACTCTTTCCTTCCTTCCCACGACCCTCCGAACATTGAGTTTGGATATGAAAAGGGCTTTGGAGGGTCGAACATTGCGTTTGGATGTGAAAAGGACTTTGGATGATGCGAAGGTCGAGTTTACATCACTTGTCGTGCATTAACAAAAAGCATGTTTCACTTAGCATGTCGTGTATGTGTATATATTTGCAGCTCTCATCACCATACTTCCCAAGCTTCGTTCATAAATTATACAACATCGGCGGAGTAATCTTAGAAAGTATCCCTGAGTCATGGAGATTTTCTCCCTCCCTTGGAAAAGTGACGGGCTGCAGCCTTGAAAGTGTGGAAGATGTGAGTGTTATATAAATGTGGGCTTCTTCTCGTCTGTTAACGAAAACATGTTTCACAAAAATGCGTGTGTTTATATATTTGCAGGCCTCGCTACCAAACTTAGAAAAGCTCACTATCACGTTCTGCCCAAATCTGAAGAGGTTAGCTCTCCACGCGACATCGCTGAAAAAGCTAGATTTGAGCCGATGTGAAGGACTCGAGGAGTTGGATTGCAAAGGTAAGAATATGTTTACATAAACATTATGTCCCATTCACCACTCCACATAGATTCGAAATGGCAACATATTATCTCAATTGGGCAAATAAATTAGGCATATTTTTACCAAGATGATAGAAAAACTAAGTTCTCAGCCGAATCGTCTAAAGAGAATACATGAGGCCATTAGATTAAAATCCTCTATTCATAGTGTCAAAGTTAAGCTACTCGTAATGCATTACGTATACATTTTCCATGAGTTTCAAACAAAAACATATATGTGTGATGGTCAAACAAGCCATGGGAAGGAGAAACATAGTCCTTAATCTTAGATAGAGCTTGAATACGAGTACATGAATGACCATGATTCCATCATATACCATGATTGAACCAAAAGAATAATTGTTAGTCTTTTCAATAGTCAGTTGGACCTATCATCAATCCTATTAATAAGTAAGAAAAAAATCGTAACATTGATAGTTAAGAAACAATATATATACATTCATGGATGTTAGAGTAAGACATGATGTTTCAAACACAACACAATTACGAATAACCATTCAAATCTCGACTAATCTTATTTTTCTTCAAAGGATAAATAGTTTATTGCAAGGAACTAAGGTTAATGCATATGAGAGAATCCTTTTTCTCAAGAAAGTGCAATAAGCATGCATATATCCTAGAAGACCATTGATCTAGGAACTTGCTTTCCTTCTAGTCAATAATAGGCATGCTACAAATAATTTAATCTAAGGAGAAATAAATGGAGGAAACAAATGGAAGAATTAACCAAATCATTTTCATTGGGCCTTAAACTAAAACATGGATTCACAATGTACCCACATTTGAGTTTTTAAAAGTACAAGTATCGATTAATCACAAAGGTTTCTTGTCATATCCATTATTTTCAGACACGAAGGACTTAAACTAGAAATAAAGCTTTGAACTTTTAAAGATAGCTAATTAGATGCACCTTTGTCATATTTAATTGGTTAATGCTCTCATTCTAATTCCTTTGAATCAAATTTCTATACAATGACTTACTCTAGTATCAATCATGTGGCTTCTGATGAAGCACCAAAGTTATAAAATGGGATGTTTGTTATGCAATCAAAGTATGATGCTATTATGAAGAATGTTGCTGGTTCCTTGTTTGATTTTCCTCTAGGCCAAAACACCATTGGAACTAGATGGCTATACAAGTTGAAGCATAAGGCTCATAGAATAGTTGATAAGTTTAAGGCTAAGCTTGTTATCAAAGGTTAGGCTCTAGATAAAGGCATTGACTTTGACAAGATGTTTTCTCCCATGTGCTGAATGACCACACTTGATAGCCTCTATGCACATGTAGCTCATTATGGTTGGAATGTAAATCAGTTGGACATTGACACTAGCATTATACTCAGATACGACAGTCTCCTTGGAAACTTTAGTGTCTTCAAAAACAAACATTATTTGATGAATTTTCTAGAGTACTAGAAGCAACCATTTATAAATGTAGCTATGGAACATGTCAGCGAAAGGGTTGAATATCTCTTAAAAAAAAAAAGAGTTTCCCTCAAAGGATTGAATAAATTAAGATTTATTCATTGATTTTTCTGTGGATATATTTTTTTTTTCACCATTTACAATCATGTCTAAATTTTGAGTTATCAAAAGAAGTTGAGTTTTTTTAAGTATAGTTTTTGTAGAACATCTATGTGTAAATATTTGTGGGGTTTGAAGTTTTTTTTTAAATTTATTTGATTATGACACATGTTTCTTTTAATGCTTGAAAAAAGCAACACTAAAGTGTCCTATTTTGGTACAACACTAGTGTGAAGATTGCATTTTTGAGTGGTGACTCACATGAAGAGGTGTATATATATTTCAGCCATGTGTTTATGTATTTTAGCCACATGGTCTTGTGTAGAAAAGTGATGAAACAAAGGGTGTAGGTTGAAAATTGAATTATATGAATTGAAGAAAGCACCACATCCTTGGTATGAAGAGATTCATGCTTACTTGCTAGCACATGAACTTGAGAGTTGTATAATTGAGAGCACCTTATATTTTAAGCACACAAAGAAAGCCTTGTATATGTTGCTGGTATGCTACTCACTGGTCCTAATAAGAAGCATATTGCTACTTTTAAGGCTAATTTGCATGCCTCTTGAAATGTTAGATTTGAAGCATTTGCGTCGTTGTTTGGGCATCCAAATCATGCAAGCTCATGCAAGTCCATGCAATTCCTCTAGAGGATAGTGACTTTGGTTTCTCAATTGAAAGCTTCATACAAATGATTTAGGTTTTTAAGTTGAAGATTAGGTAGAACATCAATTAACTCTCTTTCTCATATCTTTTATACTTTGAGTCATAAAATATTATCTATTCTCCTTAGTCAAATTCAATCAATATCAGCTATTTATCTCCATACTTGAATATAATCAGTATGAGAATGATTCGGGTTTACCTCTAGCACGAAAAGCGTTCATGTTTTTATTAGGCCACCAACTTATAATGTGATCTTACTTTGGGTTCTTCAAAAGGCATATTTTTGCATTGAACTTGAGTTGATATCCTTTGTCTACCATGTATCCTATAGACATCAAGTTTTTTTCTGATTATTGGAATTTGAAGAACACCCCTCAAGAATATTTATTTTTTATTCTCATCTAGAACAAAATCTCAAATTTACGGGATCTCATCACAAATCTCCTCATAGCCTCTTGTTTCTCATTCATGATTTGAACTCTAATCATTTTCGCAAGCTGTAAGGTTGCTATAACCATTTTCATGTACCATAGATTACCTTCTTTGTATATTTCCACTCTCGTGCATCATAGCTATGAGATTATTACATTTTAAATGTTAGAAAGTAGCAAAAAAATGCTTTGGAATCAATACCGAGTAACTTGGTATCAATCACTTTCATAATTTCGGCTTTTAGCACAGGGAAATGATCTATCTATTGTATATGCACCTCTTGAACATCTTACTCTTCAAATCAATCCTATATTACTTTTTCTTTGGACATGTTTTTTTTGTGTTTCAAAATAAGTCATTGATGAGGACTTCATTGTCATTCATGCTAAGGATTTGATTGTCAGTTATGCTTCTTCAACCTTTATCCATTTCTTCAGCTATTAGTGCAAATACATTATGAATCCCTTAAATGAATTGTAGTGGTAAAGCGCTGCGACTTTTTATCATCCCTCAAACCATTGAGTATGTTTCTCACAAGTTTAAATTTTTCAATGTGGCACCCAATCGACCCTAGCACATGCATCAACTCTCTAATCTTTACATGTAATTACTTAGGAAGGACTCATAATCTATTTTGAAAGTGAAAAAACTTTTAGGTTCATTCTCTAGGAGCTCACAAAACAACTATTTCGATTGAACAAAGGTTTCTGTAAACATACCTTTGAGGCAATTTATACTTCAAGGTACATAGGGAAAGTCCGAATTCTCCCATCACTATATTAATTCTTATCTTGGATCAACAAATTAAAGTGTGAGCATTAGATCCTTATTCCATATTGAGACCACACATCTTTTATGCCATTTATGGGTGAATGCGCGTTGAATGATTTGGTGATATCAAACAATTGGAAGTTAAGGTAAGAGTTATTTGAAAGTATGATTTTTTATCTTCTTCAATTCTCAATAGTTAATTGGATTATTTTGAGCCATAAAACATTTTCGCAAGCAACGATAGTTCAAGAATTAGGTTTAGGAAGCATAGGGCTAGGTTAATCATTATATTCTCTTGTTGCACTCAGTTCATTCTTTTTTTATAATAAAGGAAGTTCGGCATTAGCCTACTCTCCCGGACTTGAATTAAATAAAGAAAGAAAAGTACAAGAGAAGGGGACTAGTGCCCACGGGACCCCCCAAATCCCACAAAGCAGGGGAAGCTTTTATAGAGCCTAGATGGCATTACAGAGAAGGTTAATCACCCTCTCATCACCCTCATGAGGGGCCCACTTGGGTTTAAGCTTGTTATTGATCAAAAGGAGAACTTGATGGTGCCTGAAGGGGGGGGGGGGGGGGGGGGGATTTCTTACAGTTAGCAATCCTTTTGCCAAGGAGGAACAACGATTTCTCGATTGACCACTCCTTGGGGGAGTCACCGAAGTTGAGAGCACATCTTTCTCGCCAGATTTTCCATAGGACCTCCCCTCTAATGGCGTTCCAGAGAGTCGCGGAGCAGCCCATCGCTTCTCCAAGCAGGGCCTGCTGCCAACTGAGATGTCTCTGAGGTCTAATGTCCTTTCAAACCGTCTGCCAAAGTCTGTTGGAGTTGTTTTTCTTTTTTGTTTTTCACTCAGTTCATTCTTGTTTTTCTTTTGTTTATGTTTCTTCATGATCAGTTGCATTTCGTGTATGTTATTGTGTTGATTATTTCCTCTTGTGGAGCATCATTGATTTGAAAGAATGTATCTGTCAACTTCTAATAACACATGTTGAAGTTGTATTTGCAAGATTTTGGTGATATTCAATGAGAAAGGGACATTGAGAAGGGTAGACAAAGTAGGAATCTCCCATATGAGTGTGTTTCTAGATCTTAAAGAGTGTAATCAAAGTAAGAATATATTCCAAGTTTCTTACTGTAGTTTGCTAAAACTGGCTGAAAGGTTAAGATAAGGGAAAAATCTTAGGTTTGGACTCAAAGCTTTTCTTAGTCAGTTTTTGGCATGTACATGACACAGGTTTTTCGTCATTGCAACACCTTATCCTCGATGGCTGCACAACTCTCACCTCCCTTTCCTTCCTTCCCACGACCCTCCGGACTCTGACTTTGAATATGAAGGGAGAAGATTCTGGTTATGGAAGCCTCGAGAGTGTGGAAGACGTGAGTGAGTGCAAATTATATGTTTGCGTTTTATGTCGTACGTTAGCGAGCAGCATGTTTCGCTCAAATGTGAGTGTATATATTTGCAGGCCTCACTACCAAACTTAGAATGCCTCACTATCACGGACTGCCCAAAGCTGAATAGCTTACCTCTCCACGCGACATCACTCGAACAATAGCTGGTGCACTTGGATTGCAAAGGTAGAAATATTTTTACGTAAACGAATTTTAATGATCTTTATTTCTCTTGAAAATATGTTAATTGAAAATAATTCCATGCCTCTCATAGCGCTTCGCGACGGGCTTTAGCACGAAATCTTAAGAGACGGAAAAAGACGATGGTCTGGCAAAGCGTCCTACGATCTCAAGAAGATGTCGCGACCTTCTGGAAACAAAAGAGTGGCCTCAGTGCAAAAGACGAGGTCTTCGGCGAAATGAGAATTTCAAAACCACGTTTTTGTGAGGGCGAAACTACGAATTCTTTGCAGAAGAAGTCACAGACCGCGACTCTCTGAACTGGAGAGAGAGAGAGAGAGAGAGACAGAGAGAGAGACAGAGAGAGAGAGAGAACCCAACTCAAAACCCGCTCCGTAACTCCTCCCAACGAAGATTAAAGATGAAGAAAACGGTGCAGAAGCAGAACAGGTTTTTCCATGCCTTCGTTCTTCGTCGTCGACTCGTACTATATTGGATTTGCAGCAATAATGTTTTACACGATAATTTCGCTTGTAATGGAATTCTTGAGCAATATGAAACACTTTTGCCAAGCTTTGTAGCATGATTAATAGGAAAATTGTTCGTTACCTTTTTCAAGATCAATATGCAAGTTTCGTAATCGTATCGATTCACATAGTCATTTCAAACTCGGTACCTCAGAAACATGATTGAAACGAAGAAGTTGGTATACTCTTATATAATTAAGTAGAAACACGATATGAAGCCGCTCTTTTCATTTTTATAAATGTACTTGTAATAGAAATTAATTTCAAGATTAATTTTGTAGTTTGTTCGCTTCTTAAGTGAGAAAAGGGCCATTTATCTTCGTATTTAGGACAATGGAACCTTAATGTACTATCTGAATGAAACTCATCACTTCTGCTTTTAGCCTTCTCATCTTCATTTCCATCTTAATGGTGAGGTGAGCTCCCATGGTGTTGCTAAAGTGCCTTGACTTGTTGTACACTTAAGGAAAGTGTCCTCGCACCCTTTCAGTGCATGTTTGTTCTTCTTTGGTCCATGTTCCTCACTATGGTTTTTCTCATTAACTTTCTTTTGTTCTCAAGGTTTGTGTGAAGACATGTCTACGTAAGCTTTGAAAAGTGAAATTTTGAAGTGTGTTGTTGTTTTGGTCATTATCAAGTGACTTGACGCTCTTTTCTTCTCAATGAACAACATAAAGGCAGTTGGAGAAGTAGAAGATGTGGATAAACAAGGTAGGAACAATGTATTAGATACTTTGAGAGAATTTCCTTGTTTAGAAGAGGTGCTTGTCCTTGTGTCGTTGTGTTCAAGTATTCCATTTTCTGATTTTTATGGAATTGATAGGATCATGGGCCTTGGAAGACCTTATGAAAAAAATTTATTCTATTTTATTTGAGACCAAAAATGAAAACCTTATAAATCCTATAGTCAACAAAATGGAAAAGATAAAAGATGGGAATAGAAACTATAACGTAAAGGTCTTGTGAGCATTAGACATTAGAGAAGTAACTAAGCTAGGTCAGAAATGGGGTATAGTTCATCTGAAGTGAAAGAATTATGTCATGAGATTGACGGATTCTTAAATAAATTTTCACATGGGCCAGATTCTTGTTTGCATTGACAACCATCATAGTAGATGGCTCTACAACGATAAAGAGAAGATATTTTGAGATACTATATTACTAGTGGTATTGTAGTGATAAGCAAGAGCTTCACAAAATTGAAGATGTGAGTGCATGGAGCAAACATAGAGTGTAGTGATGCTCAAGAGAAAGGAAAGAAGAAGTGCACTTTCGGTGTGAGCAGAGACAACTCCATTATGCCCTAGTGAGGGAGTATTGTTGGGAGGTGAGCTTGAGGTATTCGAGAGCCTTGTGTGATTATTGAGAAAGCTTTAAGGGACGAGTTGGTGATTACACAAGGTAGGTGACACTCTCACTGAGATGAAAGCTCTAAAGTGGGGAATCTAGGAGGGCGCAAACCTCTTCTTCAAAGGAGGAGACATGTAGAGAATTAATCACATTCTTTTAGAATCATTTAACTATTTCTACATTTAATTCTTTGTTAAACATCTAGAATCACTTAATTGCTTGCTAATAATGAAATGGTAGATGGATAATTACTGATTCCATAAATAGTTGTTGTTTGAAGCTATAGTACTCACTCTTGCAGGAAACATAACAGTGCGAAGAGGATTGAATTCTAATAATAATGAAGGATAAGAAAGGGAGGAATCCCTACCAAGTTAGGAGCAAGTATTTAAGAGTATATGCACACATACGATAAGGTAAGAATGCTAATGTCGAGTAGGTTGATGACTTGTAGATGAGCATGAATGACACCCCTTAGTACATTACGTGATAGAACATATGATAAAGTGATGCATTTTTTTTCCATATGGCATGCTTATATAGGGGAATATATAAGAGAAGTTCATTCCCTTAAGGCTGTAGGGAACAAGAGATGGCACTATAAATAGAGCTAGAGAGCTCATTTTTTAGGATGGATTTTTGTAGGAAGAAAGTGTAAATAGTAATACATAGCTCTTGTAATTGAAGTAATTTACATTCCATTTCTCATAATCTTTGCATCTTTCTTTTTGTGTCTATGTGTATATAAGTATGCATATTACATGCTTCTAGGCCTCACCTTCACTCACATCATTGGCTTTGAATTTTCATATCATCATTACATCCTCGTGGATTGAAAATAACGAGGCAAGGATCCTCGTCATTGCTACTCACCATTTTCCTAGAGTGACTCAAAAGATGGTTCCATTGTTGGGGAGTGTAGCTCAAGGATAAGTGTCTGATATTAAGAGTGTAGAGTATTGATCTTTCAAACTTTGGTAAGTATATTTTAGTTGTTTTTATTAACTTTTGGTTTATTATCACCTCCATCTTCAACTTCGTCCACCATACCCACCCACCTTAATCTCTATCTAAAAGTTCTTAGTTTTTAGGCATATCTACACGTTCCCCCTCATTCCCTACATTTGCATTTCTCTCTGTCTGTGTGTGTGTGAGAGAGAGAGAGATCTAGCATGTGTTATCTTGTGTGTGTTTAGTGATTTTTTGAAGGTTACAGAATTCATCATCATCGCTAGGATTGTGGCCATGTATGATAGAGCTTCATCATGATTCATGCCGATCGCCTCCATTTTTCATGATAGACAAAGAAAGTCATTATCTTGTGTGCGCTCTTGCATCATAGAATAGAGTTCCTCAATGCCTTCACAACACATTAGACGCATTAGAAAAACCTTGGATTTTTCACCATGTTGCAAGAGGCAAGAGTTGGGATAGATTGACTCTAACATGATAGAACTATCTTTCATGACACACAACTCTATCATGACAGAATGCCCCAAATGATACCCTGTCTATTGTGATAGGCCACCTCTCTATCACAATATCACAATAGACCACTCCATTGCAATAGTCCTTTATGCGTCGCAAGAAACCAAAGCAAAGGTACGATACAACACTCTCTATCATGATAAGGGCCGTTTATTATGATAGGAACCGCTTGTCATGATATACCAAAAACATGATATAACATATTTGTGTAGACCGAATATGTGATAAACCACCGTACACTGTGATAGAACACTCTATTGAGTGATAGAGCACCCCATGATGGATAGCCATCCGATGTAATAGACCCCTCTCTATCACGAGAGACTCTCATATGATGATGTACCATCCATCTCTCATGACAAACCAAATCCGATAGACCCCCTCTATCACGATGGACCTGTCTATTGTCAAAGAGTGCCCTATAGCATAGAACTCATCAATTGCAATAGACCCCGTTCTATCTCAACACACTACCTATTTGATAAAAAATTATGGTATAATCTTGGCTAAATTTTTGTCAAAAATATCCCTTTTTCTATTTTCTCATGGCCTATTTCTTCAAGGATTCTAGTATGTGTGGGACATAGTGTAATAGTGGCTAACTTGCAGTGCCTTCTCGGGACATCACCCTGAGCTTTGGAAACCATGAAACTAAGTTTGGAAAATGCTCAACCCCCTTGTTAATTTTAGCCTATGCTAAGTGTGTAATGTTAGGGTTAGAAATTAGGGCAATATTAAGAACCTAAAAGTTCAAGAAACCTTAAAGAGCATAAAGTTAAAGATTGATAAATTGGATTATGAAACTTAAACACTCAAACAAAAAAGAACTTAAACATGAGGGAAAACACAAATTCGAGACACTTAAAGTATTCCTAGCGATGGGGTATGAAATAAAAAAGAAAAGAACAAAGTAATTAATTGGATAACCAATGAACATGTGATTGAGGTAAAATGAGCACCATAAATTCTAAGATATAAGTAAATAAATGAATTTGAGAAGATGGAAGTATATTTGCAAGGTGGATCCACAATGCTTGAAATCTTCAAAAGCTAGTGTCAATCAGATTGCCATGTCATGTTGGACTCCATCAATCCAATATAATTTGAGAAACTAGTAGGTAAGGTAGTTCATAAAGCATGGAGAGACCTAAAACTAGTACTAGGACAAGCTATCTAGAGGTAAAAGAAGGACTTTATAAAACATAGTTAGAGTACATCTGATCCAAGCAATTAGTGATGCTCGCATCTATGAAGATGGTTTGAGTGGATCAGTGGTGTAGTTGAGAATTCAAAAGCAATGCTATGGCTTAGATCATCTTGTAGTTGAATTTGAGAATGGATCATACATAGACAAGTAGGGAAATATGTATGTTGTTACTAGTCACCATCATGGAATCAAGAACTTTAAGAATGTTCTCCTAGAGTCGAAGGTCAGTATTATGAAAAATACCATCACGAGAGGATACCACACCTCCTAAGAAAGATTTTGCATTAACAAGGATAGTATCCACATCCAAGATACCTCATGATAATGCAATCATAGAGCTTTATGCTAATGAAGCTATAGAGGCAGCTTTTTGGAGATTTAGGTCAAACAGGCCTCAAACTAAGAATGACTTTCTTGTGTACAAGTTTAGGGATCTAAATAATCCAAAAAAAGCAACCTATTTGAGACATAAGTGGCAGTGAATCTACATATTCTTGGATTATATTGAATAGGTTCATCTTTCGCCAGGCCAAAAGATTTTTGCTTTGCACAAACCATTAACTTCACAGAAAGAAGTCATTACGGGATCCACTAATAGCTCAAGAGTGCAGAGAGAGAATGCAAGAGAGGCCCAAGAAGTATGCTTTATAAACGTCCTAGAAAGATTGAGATTAGAGCAAGGAACAAGAAGGGTAGTCAAAGAGACACAGAGAGAGAGAGAGAGAGAGAGATCTATAGGTCATAGGTCACACATAGAGGACGATTATTTCCCTCTACTAAGGAAAACGAAACACTCAAGAATGTCGAGACCGCCATAATGAATGAGAACCATGAGTAATTTCTTTGAAGGCACACGAGATCCCTATGGTGCATATTGGAAAAGGCTAAAATTTGCAAGAGTGATTAGATAGTTGAAGGTTCCACACAGATACATTAAGTGTACAAATGGACAAGGGTTTGAGAAGGTGCATTCTAGGACCTTGAAGATTCATGAGGACTCTCTAAATTCAATGAGAACTCTTCATGTGAAGAAATTTTGTTTATATGTTGCTGGCACCCAAGGCCAAGGCCAACCAAGAGGGAGTAGTCAAAGAAGACAAGGGATTATGTAAATCAAGTTATGAAATTAAAAGTGAAGATAATGATTAATAATTCAAACAATTTAACACAAAAGATTGATTTTATCACTATCTCTATGTATATAAACCCTAAATTTTGCAAACATATGCTCTTCCATTTTCTGAAAGCTGAGGATTCCTCAAGCTAGCTAAGGTAGAATCCATGAATCAAATTTCATATTTTTTAGAGCTCGTTAGAGCCCCCGAATTATCTCTGGGACATCATTTTTAAGTATGCCAAACATTGTGTTTAAAACCATCCAAAGCTAGGAAAAACCTACAAATAGAGCTAGAGAGCTCATTTTTTAGGGTGGATTTTTTTCGGAAGAAAGCTAATATGGTAACAAAGAGCTCTTGTAATTGAAGTAATTTACATTCCATAGCTCATATTCTTTCCTTGTTGCTTGTGTGTCTGTGTGTATGTGTGTGCATCTTGCGTGCTTTTAGCCTTCGCCTTCACTCACAACGCTCGCTCACGATCTTCATAGCATCCTCACATCTTTGAGGATTGAAATTTACAAGGTGGAGTTGCTCTTCATTGGTACTCACCATTGTCCTAGAGTGATAAGAAATTTGGCACTATTGTTGGGGAGCATAGCTCAAGGACAAGCGTGTGATGTTAAGAGTGTAGAATATTGATGTTCTAAACTTTTATAGGTAGAATGTTTTTTTTTATTTGGTAATTTTTCGTTCATTATCACCTCCATTTTCATTCCCATCCACCATAGACACGCTCCTTAATCTCTATCTAAAAATCTCAATTTTAGGCATATCTACACCTTCCTCCTCATTCCCCTCTTTTGCATCTATTATTATTTTTTGTATGTTCAGTGAGTTTGTGCAAGTTAGAACATTCATCATCCTCCCTAGGGATCTAGATATGTACCATACAATTTTTTTGAGAATTTTGCCGACCACCTTGGTTTTCTGTGATAGACCAAGAAAGTTATCATCTTATGTGTATGTGTGCATCATACAATAGAGCTCCATCGTGCCTTGACAACACACTAGACGCATTAAAAAAACCTTGAATTTTTTATTAAATTGTACGAGGTCAGAGCCATCACAGATCAACTCTACCATGATGTCGTTGGGAAGAAAAGGATGCAAAGGGATGATTGGTTGGATCAGGCCTATCATTTGTCAGGTGAGCGATGATACATGCTAGGTGCCTCAAAGAATAATTGATGGACTTTCACCTGTGCTTCATGGGAAGTAGTGAAGTACATGGCAATGGTAGGATGATCCCGTGGATGAAGGACATCAAAGGGTATTGAGTGCTCAGTGGCTGAGGTAAGAGAATATTATGTATGAATAATTTGGGTGCTAGCTACAAAAGTTGATATGGAAGCTAGGGAAGAAACATCTAACATATCATAATCGTGGGAGAAAAGTACGTGATCACTATCCATGTGTGTAAACTTGTACAAAAGTATGGGGTGAAAACTTGTAATAAAAAGATACCAATAGACTAGTGAGAGCCAACTAGATACAAAGAATCGTAGATAGGTATGGATCCCAGCATAAGAAGAAATGTAGGTTCTTCTACGCTCTGAGTTTTCTTTAGACAGGTTCGATCTTGAATGTTCCAGCTTCACATGCTATTGCTATGAAATCCCTCTCGGATTTTGTGGATTATTTTTTTCATAAACTTTATCTTTATGCTAGCTGTGATCTGATGAGTTGATTGGAAGAAGAAGAAAAGAGTTGTGCTAATCAAATGTTTGATTGAATGTGTCATGAGAAATATTTCATTTATATATTATACTTGCATATTTAGTTGTATAAAGTCGATTAACCCCTTAAAATCACAAACGCTAGTTGTATTTTAACCAAATTCCATATGCTTAATTAAGAGCAAAATGAAAAACACACACACACACACACACACACATATATATATATATATATATATATATATATATATATATATATATATATATATATATATATATATATATATATATATATATATATATATATATATATATATATATTATCCCTAAAAAACCATGATAATTTTATCGTGACAAACCTCAAAACCCTTAGAAACCTAGGGTTTTAAACCCTTAATGTATATATTACATCATTAATCATGAGCTACTAGCCCTAGCCATAAGAAACCCTAGGTTGTGCTAAAGAAAAACCCTACTTAGGAGCTTTAGTAATTCAATTTTCCTAGTTCTAAACCTTAATTTAATTTAAATCGTTGTACATATGTGTGAAAATAAATTAAGCGTTAATAAAAAACAAAAATAAATGGAAAAATAAAAAAATAAAGATTCAAAATAGAAGAAGAAAAAATCAAAACAGATAAAATATTGGAATTTCCAAGATTAGAAAAGAAGAAAAAAGAAGATATTCTAAAAATGGAATGCAAAATTAGAAGAATCTAAAGATTTAGAAAAAGACCCTTGGGGAAATCTATTATTACATCCCTAGCCTCCATTGGTTTTTTCCCATGAATATTTTCAGGTACTTGTTCATATTTTTTCCCCTCTTCTTGCTCATACTTTATGAGTTCTTTGAAGTTTTACTCTCAAGACCTTCTTCCCTTGATCTCTAACAAGAAGGCCCATAGAGAGAGAGAGAGCCAAAGAGATAGAGAGAGAGAGTTACCAAGGAAGCTTCATTAAAGAGGCTAAGTTATACCTCCTTTGCTTTGTAAAAATGCTTCTGTATGTGTGAGTGAGAGAGAAGAGAGAGAGAGAGAGAGGTTATAACACCATAGAGTGGAGCACATCCGATCCAACCGAGGAGAGAGAAAGAGAGAGAGAGAGAGAGGGAGTGAGAGAGAGAGAGAGAGAAAGAGAGAGAGAGAGAAAGAGAGAGAGAGAGAGGTTGTAGCACTGTACAGTCGAGCATATCTATTCATATAGATATGAGAGAGAGAGAGAGAAAGAGAGATTGTAGCATTGTATATTCGAGGAGATCAGGTCACATAGAGGTATATATATATGTGTATATATATATATATATATATATATATATATATATATATATATATATATATATATATATATATATATATATATATATAGAGAGAGAGAGAGAGAGAGAGAGAGAGAGAGAGAGTTGTAGCATTTTAGAGTCCAGCACATTAGGGCACATAGAGTAGGGAGAAAGAGAAAGAGAGAGAGAGAGCGAGAGATAGAGAGAGAAAAGGCATTAGAAAGAAAATGAACAACCAAAATAAGGAGACAGAGAAAGAGAGAGATGATGAAGGAAGCAAAAAAAAACACATGCACGTAGCTAAAGCAGAGAGAGAGAGAGGGAGATAGAGAGAGAGAGAGAGAGAGAGACTATGATATTGTAGCAGATGGATAGAGGGAGCATAGTAGATGCACAAAGAGCAGATTGTAGAGAGAGAAACACAGAGATAGAAAAAAGTTTAGGGGGAGAGAGAGAGAGAGAGAGAGATACCGAGATGCATGGTGTGAAGGGAAGATCGATTACAGATGATGAAGGTGCAAGCAAAAATGGAGAGAGAGAGAGACAGAGCGATTCATTGGCAAAATTGCATCTATAGATCTTAGGTGAAAGTATGGGCTATTTCAAAGCTTTTAAGTTTTTGAGTGTTCGATAATAGAACCATTTGACGAGGATGATGTAGAGTAATCAAGATAGAAATCTGAGCCACTTTTGAGCTTTGCCTAGAAAGAGAGAGAGAAAGGGAGATCGCTTCTATAGTAGGAAACACGTGTAGAGATGGAGGAGGGATTGAGAGAGAGAGAGATAGGGAGAGAGAGAGAGATGTTGGAAGAGATGGATGAATACCATAGAAAATGAGTTGGTACTGCCAAACCTTGCTTAGTACCTGCCCTATTTTATTTCAGAGTTGTGTTCTAGGCCCTCTTAGCTTGCAAATGACACAAATAAAGTACCTATGTACATTAGAGATGATGCTTCAAACAATTGAATCAAAATAGACAACTTTGCAACTAGATTGTGACCTAAAACTTGCTATTTTGCTCTTGATATCTCCAAGATATTTTGTTGAGTGCTCACAGTACACTAGCAATTAGGAAAATTCCTTTTGGTTGAATCAAATTAGCTTAGAGAGCTAAAGATTTCAAGTGAAACCACTTAAAATGATAAACTACACACTAAGTAATCAAATAGCAACTAAAGCCTTACCCCCGACTTTTTAGGAGCTACACAGAGAATGACCAGTGAGCACTTCGAGGTAGTTTTCTCCCAATATGCTAGATCAACCTTCTTCAAATTTTTCCAACTTGTATTAGACTTTGAGCTTGTTCCAACAAGCTACAGATCATGGAAAATGAATAAGAACAGACTAAGAGATGAGCATCACGCGTTCACTGTTCTGAGTAGACATAGCAAAGAAGGAGATGAACATGATCAATGTTGTAGTGTAATATACAACAATGTTGTACATGATCATTGGCATAGTTATGAAGCTCAATGATAGTAAGGAGAGTAGGCTATGGCATAAGCCACTTAACCTCTACAAAATGAACACCAAAAAGCTCTAGAATGGAGACATCTAGCCCCAAGATTACAAATAACTTTACAAATGAGTTCATCATTCAAATTTGAATTTGAATTCAAATTTTTCTTCACCTAAAAGTGTTCCTCTAAGTTAGGAATGATTCTCCTAAATGAAATTCGTATCTTTTAGTTCTCCAAATTCCACGAAATGAATGGGATTACAATATTCTCTCTAGGATTTATCTTTTACAAGAAGTAAAAGATCTAGCTTTACAAGCATTGGATCATGTGACTCATCACATGTTTCTTCATATGATTCTTCAAGTGAAGCCAAATGTGAAGGCTTGTCCAATTTGTTCCAGCAGCTCCCCCTCAAGCCAAACATCTTGGCTTGGTCTTCTTCATGAGTAAACTTGATTTTGAGTACCCTTGAGATACTTCAAAATCCTTTTGGCAGCTTCCAAGTGAGATGCTCTTGATTTATGCATGGGTTGACTTAAAACACTTACTCCATTTGCTATATCAATCCTTGTCAAGGCTGCATAGTTTAGACTTCCAACTACGCTTGGATATCATGCAAAGTCTTCAAGCAAATCAACTTCATGTGCACTTAATTTATGATTCACCTCCATAGGGGTGCTAGCTATCTTGGCATTCTCCAAATGGAACTTCTTCAACATGTCCTGCACATACTTCCTTTGAGTAATGTAAGTTTCAGAATTTGTATAGACCAATTCAAGTCCAAGAAAATAATTTAGTGACCTAGGTCACTGATTTTGAGCTCCTACACCATTAGGTTCTTAATTTGTTTGATGTCATTGGCATCACTACCTGTAAGGATAATGTCATCAACATACACATGAATCCTTGATCTTGAAGGTATGTAGTCAACCTATGGTTCCATGCCCTAGGTGCCTGCTTCAATCCATAAAGACCTTTGTTCAGTTTGCACACATAATTTACCTTGCTTCGATCTTCATAACCACGAGGTTGAGCCATGTAAACCTCCTTTGAAATCCAACAATTAAAGAAAGCATTTTTTACATCCAATTAGTACATATTCCAATTCTGTAATGTAGCCACACTTACCAATAATCTAACGGTTGGCATTTTGGCCACAAGTGAGAAGGTCTCTTCATAATCAATTCCTTGGGTTTGTGCAAAATCCTTAGCCACAAGTCTAGCTTTATACCTGTTTATGGATCCATTTGAGTTTCTCTTGATTTTGTAAATCCATCTAGAACCAATTACCTTCATTAATGTCATCTTTGGTACTAGCTCCCGAGCATCATTCTCCTTGAGTGCTTCTATTTTTTCATCCATAGTTTCCTTCCATTATGCCGTGGTCTTTGCCTCTTCATATGAATTAGGTTCTTCAAGTGATAAATCCTTAGCAAGATAAATGGAATGTTTAGTAACTAATGAAGTGTCATACCCATATCTAGTTGGATTCTTGCTCTCCTTCTGTGATCTCCTTAGAGCTTGGTTGGATGATTCATGTAAGTCTTCCATCCTCTTCATCTTTGCCTTGCGCTTTGATGTGCATGCCTTGAATTCTTCTAGATTGATGGTGTCCTCATCATCTGATTTGATGTCGTCAATTTGGCTAGGCTCCTCCTTGGTGAGGCTTGGAAATTACTCCTCCAAATCATATGGAAATTTGACCTTCCTGCATTCACTTTCGAACCAAGAGTCATTCTCATCAAACACAACATCTCTAATGATCATAAAGCCCTTGTTGGATGGATTATAGAACTTGTATCCTTTCTGATTTAAATCATACCCTATGAAGATGCATTTCTCTGCCTTAGGGTCTAGCTTACCTCTGATTTGAGATGGAACATGCACATAAGCAACACATCCAAAGATTCTACAGTGATCAAGTGATGGTCTTCTACCATGCCATGCTTCATATGGGGTCATCCCATCAAGTGATTTGGATGGTAACATGTTAATAAGATAAGTGGCACTAGATACACTTTCTGCCCACAAATAATTAGGTAGAATTTTTTCATTAAGCATTGATCTAGCTACTTCCACAATTAACCTATTTCTCCTCTCTACTACCCCATTATGCTCAGGAGTGTACCTTGTTGTAATTTTTCTCTTGATTCCTCCTGCAAGAATGCATCAAATTCATTGGAGAAGTACTCACCTTCTCCATCTAACCTTAATCTCTTTAGACTTCTTCCTATTTGCTTTTCCACAAGTGCAAGATACTTCTTAAAGCAACTGAACACTTCATCTTTATGCTTCATAAACTACAACATAGTCCACCTACTGAAACCATCAATGAAAGACACATAGTACCTTGAACCTAAAATTGAAGGGTCCTTGCTTGGTCCCCACACATCTGTGTGGACAAGTTCTAAGTAATCCTCATGCATATAGCCTTTCTTTGTGAAGCATAACTTGTGTGATGTACCAAGCTAACGTGCACCACCTTTATAGATCATATGTTGCTTGGATACATTAGGTATCCCAAGCACACATTGATCTCTACATATTTGCTTCAAGGTTCTCTCACCAATGTGCCCTTATCTTTTATGCCAAATCTCAAGCTCAGACAATATTTGATCCTTGTAGTTATAGAGTGTAATATTCCTAGTGTCCTCAAGCTCAAATGTAAACAATCTACATGCTTTTTCTCCCTTGGCAATTCTCTTGAATCCATGTTGGGGGTCCTCCACAAAATCTCAATATTTGTTGAGCCTAACCTGCAAACCCTTTTCCACTATTTGTCCAACACTCATCAAATTCTTGGTGATTGTAGGTACGTAAAGAACCCTGCTCAACAGATTTCTATTACTATCAAAGGTTTTGACATTACCTACCTTGACCACTGAATGCTTGGTGTCATCACCTATTTGTACTTGGTGCTTTCCCTTGGGCTCCTCAAGTCAGAGAGAAGAGCTACATTGCTTGCTACATGGTTTGAACAACCTAAGTCAATATAGAAGAGGTGCTCAACATTCATACCTTGTTTTGAAGTCATATTCAGAATGAGAAGAGAATCTTCTTGGTCCTTTGTGTAGTCATTGTAGTCCTTTCTTGGATTTTATCCTCCTTGATAGTTATTGTAATTGTTGTTGTTTTTGTTGTAGCCATGGTTTTAGCCTTGATTATGGTTGAATCTTCCTCTTGATTGTGAGTAGCCACCTCTTTGGTATCCTCTTCCTCTCTGATTCTTGAAATTCCTATAGCACTCATCTGTAGTGTGATTAGATAGTCCACATATGTAGCATGGGAAGAGTTGAAAGGTCTTCCCCTACCTTGATTACCTCCTTTGCCCTTTCCTCTTGAGTTTCTACCTCTTCCTGCATAGTTGGCTTGAGAAGTAGTTCCTTCATCCTCTACTTTCTTGCTTTTCCCTTTCTCTTTAATCTTGCTTTTATCTGTGTATAGGGTAGAAGAGTTATTACCTCTTGCTGGTTCTCCATTTTTGTTGATCTTGGCTTCATGGGTAAATAGTTGTCCCATGAGTGTGGTAAGATCGCAAATCTACATATCCATGTATAGGTCCATGGCCGTTGTGAAGGCTTCCCATTTGTCATCTACCTTAATGCCATTGATTACTTGTCTCAATATTTGCTCCTCTTAGATCTCCTCTCCTATGCTTGCCAATTGGTCAGCCACATCTTTGACTTTGGTCACATATTGTGAAACACTTTGCCTGCGTTGCTTCCTTTGTGTGGTAAACCCAATGCACAATTGATTCTTTCTTGCTCTTGTATTAGAAGAAAAGTATGAAGACAATATATCCCAAATCTCTTGGGATGTTGTACAATTCCGAATGTGTGGAAGAAGGAAGTCAGAGATAGAGTTAAGTAGATATGGCCTTGCTAATGCATCTTTGGCACACCACGAGATGAGTCTTTCAAGCTCCTACCTTGTAGGTTGTCCTTTGCTTCTGAAAATGGGCAAGTCCTCATCTCTCCTGGTATGTATCCATAGAGACTTCTTCTTTGTAAATATGTCTTCATCCTCAAGGATCAATCACGATAGTAGATGTTGAAAACAAGTGCACAATGCAATGCACTCAGATATACATGGAGGTATGATGAACTATGGTTTGTCATGAGGAAGAAGATAAGGAAGAGAGCTCATGTACACACTTTCACAATCAAAGATGAGCACACACATAGATTGAGGAATGGAAGAATGATCTTCTTCTTCTTCTTCTATTACATAAAATGAATGTACAAGAATGACCTAAAACAACAATACAACAAGTGCAATATATGAAGAATAGCACATAAGGAAAATCCTAATGTCCATGAACGAGTGAGCTAGCAAGAAAACAAATGTGCCATCACTCTCGGTAGATAAATCTAGTAAAACGCAATGAAGTATCCTTGACATATACTGGCATGACCACTATACATGTCAAAGAAATAAAAAAGTGATACATGTCATCCTCGATTAACACATGTTGAGCTTCATATCTCAACACTCCCCCTCAAGCTCAATGTCATGTGTATAATCCAAGCTCAACATGTGTTAATCGAGGATGACATATCATTTTGCTAATAATCGTGCTTTATACTTGCTTATGCTACCATCAACATTGTGATTTACCTTGTACACCCACTTGCAACCTATGGGTTTCTTTCCTTGCAACAATGGAACCAGCTTCCATGTTTCATTTCCATAAAGTGTAGCCATCTCCTCTTCCATAGCTTTCTCCCAATCGGCATTTCCAATTGCATCTAGAAAACAAGAAGGTTCATCACCTTGTTTTACCTTGGACATGTAGGCATAGTGACCAGCTATGTAACTATCATATGTCAATTGTTGCATTGAATTTTGCATCCCTAAGATTTTCTTGGTCTTGGGTCACTTCTCCTTGTACCGTCTACATATGCCCTTCTTATTCTTGGAAGTCTTCATAGAGGGCAATCCAAGTTCCTCATCAAGGCTATTTTGTGAACTAGTTGAATCTCCATCAATGTTTTCAAAACCTGTAGATGTTTTACTACCAACATAAAGCTTTTCTTTACCTCTGTTTGATGTAGTTGATGAATCTACTAGACTAAACTCTCCACACAATATTCCACTCCATGGATTTGTGTTGGAACAATTGCTTGGTGATGCATGCAGTCCATTCAAAATTTGAGATTATGCACTTGATTTTTCAGCATTCACTTTATCATTTGAGTCAAGATTGAGTCCTTCTTTGGCATCTGCATAGAAACGTGAAATTTCATCAAACACCACATCTCTACTTACCCTCACCAACCGTGTGAGTGGGTTATAGACTTTATATCCTTTTTTCTCAAGGGAGTACCCAATGAAGATACATTTTTATACCTTTGTATCAGGCTCCATCCTCAACTCGTCTCAAACATGTATAGGTGTAATACATCCAAATACTTTCATATGTGATAAGTTTGGCTTTTTACATGTAAACTTCTCTTCACGTGTAACTTGGTGTATAGTAATAGTTGGAGTTGTCCATGATGTATACAATAGTGTGTACAACATCTGCCCAATAACAATGAGGAATATTCTTCTCAGCCATCAAGGCTCTTGCTATTTGTAGAATTTGTATATTTTTACATTCAACAACATCATTCTATATGAGTGTGTACCTACATTAATACTATCGTCAAATTCCCTGACCTTTTAGAAAGCTATTGAACTCATTTGACATGTATTCACCTCCTTCCTCAAACCTTAATGTCTGAATATACTTCCCTATCTGCTTTTCCTCCATAGCCTTAAAATTCTGAAAGTGAGTGAATGTTGCAGAGCCAAAGAGCACACAAGGCAGAAAAAAAGATGGGCCCCAAAATTTTTCCGATTTGGACTACATATTTTTGTAACATATTCATTTTTGTAATATATTTCCCTTTGTAAGGGCACTAGAGGAGTCCTCTAGATGCATTCCCACAGAAGAATAGAAGCTTACCCATGTAAAATAGTAGGAAATTAGCTCTTAGTGAATAAAGTGCCGGTCACTTGTGTGAAAGGACCATTTTTAGGGCACTAGTATATAAGTCAAATGTGACTCTTTGTAAAGGACTTTTGCCATTGTGAGAATAGAGAGCACAGAAATTCGAATTTGTGTCTTCTTCCCTCTTCATCTTCTTCTTCGTGAGCTTGTATGCATGTGTAGTGCTTGGAAAGAGTACTGGTGAGTGTGATCTATCCTTGAGAGTGTTTCTTTGCTGTAGGAAAGGTGTGTGCGAGGTGTAGGAAGTGCTGAAGCGTAGGAAAGTAATTTCGCGATTCAGTATTTTTGTCATAACTTGAAGTAGGAGCGTCGGAATTGAGTGAAACCACTGCCATTGGATGCGTCTTCTCGAGAGCTTCGAAACGCATATGCTATTTGCTATGTTTGGAGCTCGGAGCTAGGAGAAAAGTCCAAAATACTGACGGCTGCTGCACCAAGTATCGTTTTGCCTTGACCAACAGTTGAAGCTTGTTAGGATAAGTGTTTTCCTCATTTTTACTCTTGAGTAATTCATTTGCATTGACCATTACGCGATTGCATGTCTTCATACACTCGGCTAGGTTAGTATACTCTTCGGATTGATAAATTAAAAGCGTGTATCCCCACTATATGCACTTGTGAGGGGATTGAGGTATAGTCTCTTTCTCCGCAAGTCCCTAAGTTGAAGCTTAGGTCAACACACTTTTTGGCGCCGTTGCCGGGGAGTGACGAATCAAACCGAGGCATTCGCGTGATGGTAAGTAGCTTTTTGCTTTGAAGAACTTGGAGGAGCGGAAATCTTCTCTTCTTTGGTAAGTCAATTTCAGCCGCACTTGCTACTTCTCATTCTTGGAGTGTGTGTAGTGAGTTGATAGATTAGGGAAGTGAGTAGAAGAGGTAGAATAGGAGTGAGTGGAGAGTAGAGTAGGCTTTAGGGTTGTTCAAGAATTTTCCTTTTTCTGTATGCTAGGAATTCCCAAGTATAAAAGCCAAAAAAAAAATTTCATTTTTCAATTTACTTGTTGAACAAGTATCGTGGAGAGCAGTGTCGAGTGTCGTGTGAGTTCCAGCGATCGTGGGCGAGTTTTTAGGCGACCTGGAGCATTACAAGGCAAGGGAAAGGAAGCAAGGTGTTGAAAAAGCATCAGAGGTGAGCCTAGCAAGTCCCAATCAAGTTATATCATTCAAAAAAATCAATTTCAGTGTGAAAAACGACCTGCGCTGAGTGTCGTTTGGGCCTTCAGGGGGTTAAAAGTCTTTGGTTGATTGATACAGTGGGTGAGGGTAAGAGAGAAGAGCTAGGTGAGAAAGGGGGAAACATCAAATCTCAAAACACATTACAAAAATTTGAAAAAAGGGTCAAGTATCGCTTTGCTCCTGCGGTCGAGTATCGTTTTACTCCTGCGGTTGAGTATCGCGATATTTCCCAGCGGTCGTCGATCGTTTCGTTAGAGATCGTTTCAGATAGAGGTGGTAGATCGTTTCGTTAGAGATCGTTTTGATCAGAGGTCGTCGATCGCGTGTCGTTTGCCAAGTATCGTTATCCAGAGATCGCGATACTTGTCAAAGGTCGTGTATCGTTTGCCACGGGTGTCGTCGGTCGTCGGTCGTTTGGCGGAGATCGCGACACTTGTTACAGATCGGTATCGTTTCAGTTAAATATCGCCGATCGTTTCAGCTAGAGATCGTCGGTCGTGTATCGTTCTCAGAAAAAGATCGTTTTGCGAAAGATCGTTTGGTCAAGTGTCGTTTTCCAGCGATCGTTTCTGGGGAAGATCGTAGATCGTTTCTATTCGAGTATCGTGTATCGTCTAGTGAGAGATCGTGTGTCGTTCAGCTCAAGTATCGCCGATCGTTTCTATTAGAGATCGTCGATCGTGTATCGTTTTCTGCTAGAGATCGTTTTGCGAGAGATCGATTGGTCAAAGATCGTTTTCCAGCGATCGTTTTGATCAAGTATCGTTTAGTCCCAAGTGTCGTTTTCCAGCGATCGTTTCGGTCAGAGGTCATAGATCGTTTCATTGAGAGGTCGGATATCGTTCCCAGTCAGAGATCGTTTGGGGGAAAGATCGTTTTCCAGCGATCGTTTCATCCAAGTATCGTTTGTCAGCGATCGTTTTATCCAAGTGTCGTTTGTCAGCGATCGTTTTCTCAGAGATCGTGAGAGTCAAGTATCGTGATTTGAAATTTTCTTTCAGTCACATTCCAGCCTAAGTTTTCCCTAGACTTCTGAGCCATAATTTGGAACTCTAGAGACTAAAGGTGGACAAGAATTGATCAGAGCTCTTAAGTGAATGAACCTGAGATCAGGAAGAACCCTAGGAAGCCGAAGAAGTGTAATTTCTTCCGTAGGGAGTGTAGCTGAACCAAGCAACCGTTCACACTATTCTGAGACCTCTAGTGAGTCAGAAGGAGAAATCCCCATGGCTTCCGAGGATATGCAAAACACTGTGCCCATGATTGGCCAGATGTCCATCATTGAGGGCGAATACAGAACTTCCTTAGAATATGTGAGCACTAACCTCAATGAGATCCCTATCTATTTGGATGGTCTAAACAGATCAGTGGCCAGACTGAGGAAGGCTTCAGAAGCCTACATAGTGCCAAGACCGGCAGTTAAGTACACAGGAGGACTGTACATGGATAAACAAGACATTCAATACGTGGTCACAGAACACCCTGAAATCATTAATGAGCGTGGTGAGGAAAATAATGCTTCGAGCTTAAATGGAAGTGGAAACGAAGAACAAGTGACTACTCCTAGAGGGAGATCAACAATTACTAAACTTTGGAGAGGAGACTTAGTTCCCCAGGATGACACTCTAATATATGTGTATTTGATCAACCGAATGGAGCACTTGCTCAGAGCCCATTCCTCTATTTGGGAAGCTGCCCCTAATCCAGTTACCATCTATGAGTTACAAGATCCTGAATTCCCCACCATCATCACATATTTGGACAAAGACCACAGAAGGTATTGGCCAGTCACTGAATTAGAGAGAGCTGAGCTGAAATATCAGAACATCCCAGTGTTCCCCCCAAGGGACCAAGCCACTACTTCACGTAATCCACTTGGAACCTCTCAAAATGATTCAAGTCAACATTCGGGACAAACACAACAAACTCAACGAACCGAGATCCCTATCAGACCACATGTACAATTCGCAATGCCTGCCACTAATCCTAATTACCGGCCACAACCAGCTATTGACCCAAGACAAGGAGTTCATACTCCAGTCAGACCACAGGTAGTACGAGGACCCGGCATACCAATAGGAAGACCAAATTACCCTGTAATGCCGAGACAACCTGAAGCAGGAAGGAGACTAAGACCGATTCAAGTGGCCAAGTGCATGAGAAATCATTATGATGGCTCGAGTGAACCCTATAATCACATAGCAGAATTTAAACAAGTAGTCAGAGCCGAGCAGGTAGATGACTTCATGATTCAATATGAGTCCTTTGGCCTTACTTTGTCAGACACAGCCCTGGCCTGGTTTCAGCCATTGGATCCAAATACCTTCCAGAACATGGATCAAGTGTATCAAGAAATGATTGAAGAATTTACTAAGTCTGGAATTAAAAACAATTCTTCATCATTAATCCACAGCTTCAAACAAGTCCCTACCGAGTCAGTCAGATTGGCTGCCAGGAGATTCAAGCAGTATGTGGATAGATGCCCCGTTGAGGAGAGACCCACTCAAAACAAAATGGTATCATTGTTCTTAGAAGGACTACTGAACGGAACCTTGAGGTCATTAGTGTACGTGAAGAGAGTTCAAACTCTGCAAGAGTGTATGAAGGAATGTATAGACCTAGAGGATAACCTTGCAGGAGACTTGAAAATACCCCAAGGAAGTGTGAAAAGTGAAGAGTCATCAAATAGCACATCAAACCCTAAAAACAACATAGAGGAAATTGCCGACTTGCTAGCAAAAAAACTGAATATGCAAGGACAGAGGAATTATCCCACCAATCCTATGAGAATGCCTATGCTTAGAAGATGTATGCAGTGCGGAGGGGATCATCCTTCTCATTTGTGTACTAGGGGAATAGTCCCACCACCTGCCTATGCTCCTCAGAGACCCTCTGTCCCCGGACCACTACAGTATTGCAGTATAGAGCAGAGATACACAAACCATAGCACTGAGAACTGCCCTTACAATAAGCAAACCAGACCCACACAGCCTTATGTGAGACCATATGGATATCCGCAGAATCAGCAAGGAGGAGAAACCTTTAGATATCCCTCATATCAGCCGCAGGCACCAATACCACGACCATACGCATATCAGGGATATACGCAGCCTCAACCAGTGCTAGGACAACAACCGCCCCACCCTCAGAACGTTGTCCCAGTTAAGATAGCGCAACCAGAGGAAAACTTAGAAAGGGCCATAGTGCCAGCTACACCTTTGACTAGCAGTGAGCCATATGACTCATTTTACGAACCTAGTGAAGGAACATACCCAGGTTATGAGAACTCAACAATGGAATATGGGCAACAATACAACCCATATGCTTATGGCATGGAGACGTCAGAGAGTTCATATAACTACGAGCAAGATTATGTACCATTAATGTACACAGCTCCTAGAGCAACCATGCCACCTCGACCAATGAATAGACCGCCTGTACCTAGAGGACCATGCTACAGGTGTGGAGGTGACCACTATATTAGAGAATGTACATTGCCAAACCCACCACCACCACAACGAATTTGGGAAGGTTACTGTAGCGATTGTGGAAAGGAACATCTTTTTAGAGATTGTCCTAAGAACCCAAACAAAGTCACATCTAACGTACAGATTAACGTGATAGAGGTAATTGAATCGTCAGGGAGTGACAAAGAGTACACTATACCTCTAAAAGCCATAACAAGAGCAAAGGCTAGAGAAAACCCTGATAGAACCAAGGAAAATAATCAAAGTGACAAAGAGGGAAATACACCCATCCCCCACAGAGTAGAAGACTCCGAAGAACGAGAAAAAAGTGTCGCCAGTAAAAGATCCCAAAGATGGAAGCAAAGGAGAGACAGGATAAAAGACAAAAAGTTATTGCAAAAGAAGGAAAATGAAAAGAGAAAACCAAAATCAACAGAAGAAGCACAAGTGGAAGAAGGAAATAAAAAGGAGGATAAAAGGGAGGAGGTAGGATCGGTATTAGCAGACCCAATGCCTGAAGATTTAGCTATGTGGATTCAGGCATACAAAGCGAGAATAAAAGCAGGACCTACCATAGAACAACATGAGAGAGAGTATCCGAGAGGTGACTTAGAGAAAGAAAGATTGGAAATCTGCAAAAAATTGATAGAAGTTGCCCAACAAACATTAGAAAAACCCGCGTCACCCTTACCAAACAATCGAATTTGCGAAGAAAAATTCCAAGAGTGTCTAAACAATCAGGAAAAGCCTAATGTAAATAGACCTCTGGATGATGAAATTGGTATTGAGAGAAAGGAAGGATCCATAGTCCCTGAAACAGAAGGAGATTGGACTAAGGATTTATGGGCGCGAGTTCAAGAGGACAAGTGGAAAAAGGTAGAGGGATTAGAACCGCCCTTTGAAGAATTAGAAGCAGAAAACGAAATGGAAGGTTCAATACCCGAACTTAATTCAGAAGAAATTTTTCCAATGGATGCAAATGACAAAGAAGTGGAAGACGATGTAGAGGAACTACCCAATTACACCGCGGAATACGAGCACTACTCAGAATTGTATCGCATTCCATCAATAACGAGACGAGAAACGAATCCATCAGTTCAAACATCGGAGATCATACAACGCCTTAGAGAAGTGAAAATCCCATGTACCTTAACGTTCGAGGAACTGTTAAAGGTAAAACCACATCTAAAAGAAAAATTGATCAATCAGTGGGAAGTCAAGGAGGAAAAGAAGGAGGTAGATGACGAAGTGAAAACGGTGAGAATTCCAGTGGATAAAGTAGGAGACTTTAGTGAAGGGGATGAAGGAAATACATGTCTACCAATCACCTATAGGGGTTACACTACCAAAGCCATACTAGATTCAGGAGCGGGCGTTGGCATTGCTACCAAAGAAATTTGGGAGAAATGGGGAAAACCAGCATTGAGACCAACACGTATGAAAATTCAGATGGCAGATGGACATACGGAAAGACCCTTAGGATTGTTGGAACGAGTAGTTTTCACTACGTGTGGAGTGGAATTCGAACATACTTTAGCAATATGTCACTTTGAAAGGCCAAGCAACTATGAAATGATCTTGGGAAGGCCATTCATGAGACAACTAAAAGTCGTACAAGATTGGGGAAAGGATGCAGTGTACCTACAACACGCAGGAGTCACCACTAGGATCAACCTACATACGTACACATATCAAGATGTACCACCTCTGCAATGGAATCAAGTCCATAAAGAGGAAGACGATCAATCAATTCATAGTGCAGGTTCTAGTGACCAATCCTGGATGAACGAGGACACTCATCTATGGATATGCCAAGCTGCAAAAAAGGAAGAAGAGAGAAGAAAAAGTTGGCAGCAGAAACAAGGTATAGTGAGATCGGTACAAGATCCAGCTTATATGCCACAAGTATTTCCAGACGAAGAATTCGAACCTCATGGTTGGATGGAAATCTTAGCCACCCTCGATGTTTGTGTAAATGAAGAAGTGGTAACTATGAACGAATGTATTGACGAGGAGGGTTATGACATTAGTTTGTATATGGTAGTCCTTCAGGAGGCAGGAGAAGGAGAAGTAATTGAGAAAGACTGGAAGGAGGACTACGAGAGCATTGAAATGGAACCAGAACCTATGGATCTAGGGATTAGTACCACCAACATAGATATCAGTGCCAATGAACAACATGAGGATCTCACACAAAAGAGAGAATTAGAAGTTGAAAGGGAGTTAGAGGATGAAGATAATAAGCTTCAAGACCAATTTGAGGTACCAGCTCATTTCAAAAAATATGAAATAGAAGAGAGGAAGATTGCTATTCAAATGCCTAAAAGAGAGGCACAACCGGGAATAGCATATGATAATAAAGAGCAAACCAAGAAAATAGTTGTGACCATGGAAGGAGGAGAGGAACGATGTACTTTCATAGGACAGGATGTCTCAGCGGAAGAAGAGCAAGAGTTGATTCAACTCATAAGAGAATACCGGGATGTCTTTGCTTGGACCTATAAGGATTTAAAAGGAGTAGATCCATCTATATGTGCACATAGAATCCCCATGACATCCGAAGCCAAACCTTCCAAACAGAGACCTTATACTTATAATGATGTGTATTCAGCCAAGATAAAAGAAGAAATAGATAAGTTGTTGGATGCTGGATTCATATACGAGATAGAACACACAGAATGGGTATCGCCATTAGTAGTAGTGCCCAAGAAAAATGGAAAACTGAGAGTGTGCATAAATCTGAAGAAGGTGAATGCAGCCACTATACGTGATAGCTACCCATTACCGATTACGGATCATCTATTGGAGAGGGTAGCAGGTAAAGAGGTCTATAGCTTCCTTGATGGTTTCTCTGGATACAATCAGGTGGCTATTGCGACTGAGGACCAACACAAGACAGCATTTGCCACGGAATGGGGTGTGTATGCATTCAGAGTGATGCCCTTTGGACTTACTAATGCACCGGCCACCTTCCAACGATTAATGTGTCACGTTTTCAAGGAATTCTTGAAAAAAAGCATGGAAGTGTATGTAGATGATCTTTGCACGTATTCCAATCAAAGACCCGACCACATACCGGAATTAAGGAAGATATTCAACAAATGTAGGCAGTATAGAGTCTGTTTAAACCCAGAAAAATGTGTCTTCATGGTAAGACAAGGAAAAATACTAGGACACATAGTCTCAAGAAATGGGATATCTACGGATGAGGACAAGATTAAAGTCATATTGGACTTACCAAGACCCAAAAATGTAGAGGAAGTACAAGCCTTTATGGGACATTGTGGATACTATCGTAGGTTTATTCACATGTATGCCATAATAGCTAAACCCTTATACGGTCTATTGACTCAGTTCACTTGGACAGACGAGTGTGAGAAGGCCTTCAACGAGCTTAAAAAGAGGCTGAGTACAGCCCCAATTCTAAAATCACCCAACTGGAATAAGACTTTTCATATTCATGTCGATGCTTCGAACTATGCAATTGGATGTATCCTAGCTCAACCGGCTGATGAAGGAAAGCTTGATCATCCAATCGCTTATGCGAGTAGACAATTAAACCAAGCCGAAAGAAATTACACGACTACAGAAAGAGAGGGCTTAGGAATGGTTTATGCAGTCAAGAAGTTTAGACATTACCTCTTAGCCAACAAATTCAAATTCTTCATAGACCATCAAGCTTTGTTGTATCTAGTCAATAAACCTTGTAGCACGGGAAGGTTGGTGAGATGGTTCTTGTTACTGATGGAGTTTGACTTTGAGGTAATAGTCAAAAAAGGAAACACGCATGTGAGAGCAGACCATCTTTCTAGGTTAAAACACGGAGAGCCACCTAGTGGAGTTCCTGATGATCTGCCAGACACCTATCTTTTTAACCTGGAAGTATGTCCTCAATGGGCCGAAAAATTGATCCCAATACTCACACATGGACCTAAAGATGGGATCACGCCAAACCGAAAGCAAGATCTTTGGAGGACTAAAAACCTTCACATCATTGCTGGAAGTTTATACCACCAGGATTCAAGCGGACTACTGATGAGATGCGTGGAAGAAGATGAACAAAAAATGTGGCTTCAGAAAGCACACATAAATCAATGGAACTCTCACTTGAACGCAACTGGAACATGGCAAACACTCAAGAGGTTTGGCATATATTGGCCAACAATGCAACGAGATGCACACCATTATGTGTCAACCTGTCCAACTTGTCAAGAACAAATCCCAGATGAGAACTCTACGTTATGCTATTCTACAATAGCACCAAGGTGGAGCATGCCTTTAGTAAAGTTCTTGAAAACTCGAGAGTACCCTGACGGAGCTACCCTAGCAAGAAAACGTGCTCTTGAAGAACAGAGCAAGGATTACGTCATCCTAGGAAAACAACTCTTTAAACGCGGGAAGGATAACCAGCTAAGATTGTGCATTCATGAAAATGAATATCTCTCTGTATTAGAAATGGCACATGCAGGAGCTGCGGGAGGACATTTCTCAGCAAACAGAACGGTCAAGATGATTCTCTTTGCAGGCCTGTGGTGGCCAACTCTACATATGGACGCAGAGACATATGTGAGAAGCTGTGAAACATGTCAGAGAGCAAAATATCCTATTAGAAGAGATGACATGCCTTTAAGACCCATGGTTTGTGCGAGAGCATTTACCAAGTGGGGTATTGATTTCATAGGACCTATCAATCCACCTGCGAAAGGATCTCATGCGGAGTACATCATAGTAGCCACCGACTACTTAACTAAGTGGGTAGAAGCAAAAGCCACTAGAAAGAATGATGCTCAAACCACAGCAAAATTTCTCTTTGAGCACATATTCACACGCTTTGGACTACCGATCGAGATAGTGAGTGATCGAGGAACGCATTTCTTAAACGAAGTCATTGAATCACTAATGAATGACTTTCTTGTGATTCATAAAAAATCAGCCCCATACCATCCTCAAGCTAATGGGCAAGCTGAAAGTTCCAACAAGGTACTATGTACTGTATTGACAAAGATTGTCAATAATGGAAGGTCAGATTGGGACAAACAATTGCATCACGCAATTTGGGCCTTCCGAGTGGCATATAAAACGGCCATTGGAACTACACCTTTCAACCTAGTGTATGGGAAGAATGCAATTTTGCCAATTGACTTCTTAGTACCTACCTTGAAAGTGGCCCAGCAGTATGAGTGGAATGGTCATGAATTATCTCAACAATTAGATCAAATCGAAAAGCTGCACGAGACAAGATTACAAGCGGTAGCAGGCATTTATGCAGCCAAACGGAGACAAAAGGCTTATTATGATGCACATATAAAAGACAAGGGACTGAAAGAAGGTGATTTAGTCCTAGTATACACCCTCAAACAACATGCAAAGAAGCTCCAAAAACGCGGATATGGACCTATGATTGTAAATCGAATCTCCACTAGTGGTGCAGTCAATCTTGCCACACTAGACGGAGATATTCTTCCCAACTACATCAGTGGATGCAGAGTGAAAAGATTCATGGAGCCATTAACGAATCAAATGCTAGCACGACTATTAGGAGCTCAGAGTAGGAAAAAGGAAGAAGAACGCATAAGAGAAGAAGCGAGACAGGAAGCCCTAGAACGTATCAGAAAACGGAAAGAGTGGATGAGAGAAAGAGACGAGAGATATCGAGTAGGAGAAGAACTCATCCCTATGGCTAATTTTAGAACCACTGAAAACTCAGGACAACAAAGAAGACAGCCTTATTTGAATCTGGGAGCAGGACGAAAAGAGTACCACTTAGTGGATGCTCTCATAGACACAGGAGCAGCAATAAGCTGCATTAGATCTTCTTTGTCTCAGAGACTTAAAGAGGAGATACGCCCTTCGAAGGCACAGCTAATTGGAATAGGAGGAAAAGTTACTCAATGCATAGGTGAGATAACTTTACCCTTACATATGGGGAACAACACTATGGAGCAGAAACTCTTAGTGTGTCAGGACCAAGATCTGCTTGAAGATGTGGTGTTAGGTCAAGATTGGATCTACGAATATGAGGTAACCATTCAATTGGCTTTAGGATACATCTAGGCCAGAATAGGACCTCGTGAAGTATTTAGTTTGCTAGACGAACGACCACTCAAAGCTGCTATTATAGAGCCAGAAGTTCATCCTAATGAACAAAGTCATGATTGTATGTTCACTAGCAATATAGGAACCCCATCGTCAAGTACTTCATGTGAAAATACTGTGAGTCCTGTGTGCACTCCATCCTTGAGTATAGAGAGTCACGAGAGTACACAAGAACATGAAATCAAGCCCACTGAACCACAAGGCACAAGAGAGAATATTCCTCTGCAAGAATTGAAGTCCACACCTGTGAAAGTGTACCCCATTCCACATTCTACACTAGCTTGGATAAGAAAGGACCAAAAGAAGGCCTATCTTCAGCAACAAACAAGTCTTCAACATCAGCATGTCCAATCAGAGAAGAAGACAAAGAATTTCGAACACTTCAGGCAACCACGACTCAATAGCATATGGATCCCAAAAAAGCTGATAACTGCACAACCTGATCGAACAAAAATATGGATCCCAAAGTCATGTACCCAAAGGACGACCATCCCAAACAAGGAACATCCTCAGAAGAACTATCATACTCAACAGGGTCAACAGGCACATCAGCCGAGAAAGAGGACATATTGGAGGAAGAAGGAATCTCCAAATGCAATACAAACCGACTTGAGATTCACAAAACAGAATCAGCAGACATACTACCGAAGAAGAGCCGCATTCATCAAAAAGGTGGAGAATACAGTACGTCCCGCCCAAGTGAAGCAAGTTTGGATGCCGAAAAACAAGAGAAGCTGCATACATCAAGCAACTACTTCCAATTGCACACATGAGGAGTTCTCAAGATCCAGAGTATGCATGATAGGGCCACATTACAAGGCCAAGCATTCGGCACGTCTTTCTTCTACTTTCGGATAGTCACGCACAATTTTCCTTTGGAAATAGGAGAGCACTTGTACATACTTAAAATATGACTCCAAAAAAATTTCACTAATCGCCTTCGGCTATGTACTAGCTTTTATGTTTTCTTTTCAGCAAAAAATATAAAAATACATGAAAAAATTCAGGTATTACCTTTCTCACACCCACGGGAAAGGGACAGCACCATGCACTCGGAGCAACAGCGGATTATTAATCAACATATGGAGGAGGATTTATGAAAAACATATGGATACTAATTCATCCTCTATATTGAGTGCAGATGACATCTTCTGACTCAGAAGCTACACAGCAGGAAGAGGAACTACTTCTTCCATTGGGGTCAATAACCAAGGTCAGAGGACATTGGTTTCGAGATGACCAACCTATCTCGGAACTTCTCTTCATGGCAACCATCAAGATTATGGACAGGGATCACTATTTCCCTATTATGTCACAAGATTTCAAGACCATAATACAAGGGTTACCACATATCGAGGAAGTATGGACTCAAGCTGGAATTGAAACATTTTTGAAAATACCTATATGCGTGCCAGACTTCCAAAGATGTACGCAAGTGATGAATACCATGCAGCCGGCCGCTACAAAGATCTCGGTTCCAGAAGCAAAGGTTTTGGACAAGGTGGGCACATGGAAGACAATTCAATTCACTCATGAATTGATCAATAAGGCCTTTGGATGGAATCAAGAAGGCATCACTAATGTCAAAGAGGAATGCCATGACCCCAAGAAAAGATCATTCCTGGAGATTAACAGAGTAGATATTGAGGATGCAGTACGTTTGGCACATCAACACTTTTGTTTTCCTGGCATGAACAGATACACCGCACCACAAAAGATTGTAGTACAACTCCTATCGCATGCCATGAGACAAATAGGAAACAAAGTGAATCTCACAGGTTACGTACAAGAACGATTGTTTGAAGCTCAGAAGAAATGGGGGCAAAAGAAGTTCCTGAACGGCGGTTCAGCTTTGACTTTATTGATATATGAAGCTCTAGATATGAAACACTGCTTACGAGAAATGCCGACATCAGAAGGGCTAGCAAGGTATGCTAAATCCGCTTCGGTCCCTAAGAAGAAGAAAACAGTAGTTGTGGTTGAAGAGGCTGGAACCAGCACACAGAAACCCATGAGGGGTACGAAACGCTTGCGAGAAGAAGAAGCCCAAGCAACACCTCAATCTAAGAGAACGCATCTCTTGCCTAAGATCACGACAGCTCAAATGCCGATTTCAACAAGAGATTTGTCTGCTGCCCTCGAGCAAACACACCAGTATATGCAAGGGCAGGTGAATCTAAATGTCCAAGGACATCATTATAGACAAGCAAGTCAAGTTCAGCAAAAACAGAGTACAGAAAAGACTCCAAGACAACCTGGAAGATACAAAGAATTGGGCATTGATGACTCAAGTACGAATACGGAATCCAGTCCTGAGAAAGACACGCTAGATACCGATATCAGAACAGAAACATATGAAGAAGAAGGACAAGAAATTGATCAAGTGGAAGTGACATCGGACACCCAAAAGGAAAAAGAAAAGAAGGTGGATGATGCTAAGGAACAGGAGCACGTCATTCAGTTGAATGACACTACAAAAATAAGCATCAAGGAAGACACAACTACTGGGGTTACACATGTCAAAGCACCTATTAAAGAGGAAGAACAAACCCCAGTGAATACGGAAGCGGGAGAGCCCCAACAAAAAGAACAAACCATAATCGAGGTGCCTGATGACACACCTCAAGTACATGATGAAGACATGGGGGCTGAGCCAAGGATCCAACTTCAGATCAGGCAGCCCCATGATACCACCTTACACATTGCTCAAGGCAAAGATGTGACTACTCGCGAAGAACCAACAATACCTAAAACATGGCTCAATGTGGATGTGACTCAACTGAAGCCTGTGGTAAAGCAAATGATCCAGACAGCCATGGATACGCAACAACAAATGATGGACATAGATGCAGACTACGACAAAGCCATGAAGGAAAAGAATCAGTTTCAAGTTATGCGTGAACAGTTGTCTGCACAATTAATTCAGGTGCAAAAAGAGATAGCCACAAAAAGCACTGAGCTGTTACAAACACAAACGCAATATGAATCATTAAGCACTCAGCATCAACAACTGCGAGACCAGCTCAAGGACCTACAGAAATTATATGATGCTACTGCAGCAGAAAAAGAAAGAATGAAGACCAGAAGTACTCTACTAGAGACACAGCTGAAGTTAGATCTGGATGAGAATGATACTTTACGCAACAGAAATAAAGAGTTGATGAAATCATTGTTATATGACCAACCAATAAAGCAACAGGAATCAACTGAAAGTAAAGAAGATGAATTAAGAGATCAACTCGCACAATATGAAGCTTTGCTAAGACAAGAGCGCGCAGTAAGAGAAGAAGCAGAACATAAGCACAATCAGGAAATAAGTGAGCTCAAAAGACAGCTGAATTCAGCACAGGCAAAACTGGTACAGAGCTACAGTGAAAACATGGATCACGTAGCTGACATAGGTAAGGAGCTCCTAGCCACCAAAGAAAAACTCGGGGAAGCCATACAACAGATAAAGGAAAAAGATGACTGCATTGAAGAGCTAAAGACTCAGCAGAAAGGCAAAGAACGGATCGGGACATCAGTAGTGTCAGAAGAAGAACATCCTACTGACGAGGTAGAGGTAAGCCCTCTATCTCAACCGATCTATCATTCTCCAATACATGAGCAGATGGCGGATATGCATGATGATCATCCAATGCCATACACTGCAGAACTAAGTCAGAAGGAACGGGCACTAGTGGTGTCCCGATTGACGGAAAATTTTGAGAATGAAGTCATCAAGGTCATGAGGGAAGCAAAAATCAAAGGTAAAGACTTGGAAAAGATCATAAAGCCTTTCAACATTCCATATGAATTGTTGAAAGAGAAAGCACGGCAATATATAAAGAAGGTTACACACAAAAGTCCAGATGAGCAGCTAAATTTCAAAAACGACACATTCACGTACACTCGAGCAGAGTTTGAAGCTGCACAGCCGGTGTGGAGGCGAAAATTTTTGGAGAAACATCCCACACTACGGGTGCACTGGCAAGCCGCACCTTATTTATTACAGGTAAACCCTTCGTTTTGTCCAATACCACGCAGAAGGGATACACAGAAATTTTTGGACTTACAACGCAGCGGCAATATTCATAAACAGTGGCTAAACTATCCGATGTTACCTAGCCCGCCACATAACTATTTGCCAACCGAGGATTATATGATCAAGACAATAGAATTTTGGCTACAAAACTATGCGACAGTACCAGACTTAGCGGTCAAGATGACTAATAAAATACTTAGTATGCTACTTACAGTTTTCAAGGTCTTCAAACATGCGGCATATACATTTCTGAATTTCATCGGCATTAATCAAGGCACAGATATACTTATTTTCGATCTATCAGTAATGCCAACCCGCCCCACAATAATGGCATACTATTCCAGACTCATGTTTTTGCCAAGCCCGTATATGCAAATATTTGAAGAAGCATTTTGAGATATTTTTGAAGATGTCATCTAATCTGAATGCCAGACTTGTGGCATACGAATTAAGCTTCTTCGCAGATCACCGACAACCGCCCAACGATGGAGTAAAAGCTGAACAATGGAAACAGATCATGATACGTGAAGCCAATCTGCTAAATGATACAGAGCAACAAGTATACAAAACATATGCCCGGCGCTTATCAAAGCCTGTCGGGGACGACAGAGTCCAGGAGGGGGGCAGTGTTGAGGGCGAGACGAGTAAGAAGAGGAAAAAAAGAAAGCAACGAAAGAAACAGCTTCACTAAAAGGCAAATTTGAAGATAGACAAATTTGAAAATACATCTCTGCAGGAAGCCCCGCAGGGGCGCAACAACCATCTCTGCACAGAGCCCCGCAGGGGCGCACACACCAAGGAAAAGCACGCAGCCGGAAGAAGGAATCAGGGCCAACATGTCTCACTTATGTGGATGCTTCAACCTCTTGAGTGACAGAGGTTTCAGATCAAGGCTTACGAGCTACATCCGCATATGTGCACTAATGGCGTGCGTGGCAAACCGAATCTAACACATCAAGGAAAGGACGCAACCCACATGGGTGCTTCAACCTCTTGATCTCTGGAAGGTCCAGATCGAAGACTGAAGCACCACATCCTCAGACCTTCCACTGGTGGTGTGCGTGGCAATCCAGAATTAAGAAACCTATAGGTGAATTAGACTGTGGAATATCAGGTAGTCAGTCTAACTCCAAGGGTTGCGGGCGAGCAAGGCAAATACATCAGGCACAGAGAACGTAAAACAGGAAGTAAGAAGAGGCCGTCAAAACTGAACACCTGTTTTATAAACAGGTAACAAAGAGCAAAGGTTGCGTGCAGTGAAAAGAAGTGAATAATGCAACCAGGTTCAATGTGTGCAACCAGGACAAATCAGAGCGCCTCTAAAACGTAATGCAAGATCAAGAATCAGACAACACTGACCACAGAGCGCGTGCGCGAAGCAAAGTCTGCCAAGGGCGTGTGCGTGAAGCAAAGTCTGTCAAGGGACGACAGAGGCGAAGAGGGGGAGAGTGTTGCAGAGCCAAAGAGCACACAAGGCAGAAAAAAAGATGGGCCCCAAAATTTTTCCGATTTGGACCACATATTTTTGTAACATATTCATTTTTGTAATATATTTCCCTTTGTAAAGGCACTAGAGGAGTCCTCTAGATGCATTCCCACAGAAGAATAGAAGCTTACCCATGTAAAATAGTAGGAAATTAGCTCTTAGTGAATAAAGTGCCGGTCACTTGTGTGAAAGGACCATTTTTAGGGCACTAGTATATAAGTCAAATGTGACTCTTTGTAAAGGACTTTTGCCATTGTGAGAATAGATAGCACAGAAATTCGAATTTGTGTCTTCTTCCCTCTTCATCTTCTTCTTCGTGAGCTTGTATGCATGTGTAGTGCTTGGAAAGAGTACTGGTGAGTGTGATCTATCCTTGAGAGTGTTTCTTTGCTGTAGGAAAGGTGTGTGCGAGGTGTAGGAAGTGCTGAAGCGTAGGAAAGTAATTTCGCGATTCAGTATTTCTGTCATAACTTGAAATAGGAGCGTCGGAATTGAGTGAAACGACTGCCATTGGATGCGTCTTCTCGAGAGCTTCGAAACGCATATGCTATTTGCTATGTTTGGAGCTCGGAGCTAGGAGAAAAGTCCAAAATACTGACGGCTGCTGCACCAAGTATCGTTTCGCCTTGACCAACAGTTGAAGCTTGTTAGGATAAGTGTTTTCCTCATTTTTACTCTTGAGTAATTCATTTGCATTGACCATTACGCGATTGCATGTCTTCATACACTCGGCTAGGTTAGTATACTCTTCGGATTGATAAATTAAAAGCGTGTATCCCCACTATATGCACTTGTGAGGGGATTGAGGTATAGTCTCTTTCTCCGCAAGTCCCTAAGTTGAAGCTTAGGTCAACAGTGAACACCTCACTTTTCTGTTTTATGAAATATACCCATACTTTCCATGTATGATCATCAATGAAAGTAACATAAAACTTGCAACTGTGCATAGATGTGGTCTTACAAAAGACCCCAAACATCTATATGTACTATTTCTAGAACATTCTCGCTAACATGATTCTCATGCAGAAACAATGCTCTTGACTATTTACCAAATTGACATGCTACACATACCTTTTACATCTCGGCAACCTTGAAATTTGGTAGTCCATTGATAATCTCCCTTTACTCCATCAATTTCAGCCTCTACAAACTTGCATGTCCAATTTGTTTCTACCTGATCTCTATATCGACAATAACTCCCGCAGCTTTTGCAAACATGGCTAATTTCATTTCAAGAAATTTCACATGTAAGGTGAACATCCTACCCACTTGTTTCCTTTAGCAATCAATCTTCTGTCATGTTCATACATTCATATATAGCTGATCGGCATTGAACCTGATTTGTAATCCCTAGTCAACCATTTGTCCAATAGAAACCAAATTCTTTATTATATTCAAACCATGAAGCACATCAGAAAGATGTTTTAACTTCCCATCCTCCATAGATAGGGCTATGTATCCTATTTGCTTGATGGGATGTGATGTGTCATCAATTGTTTCAACATATCAAAAAACTGGCAATTTTTGCAAACAACTAAACAATTCAACATGACTGGTCATGTGATTTGAAGCACCTACATCAACATACCAGACATTACCATTTGATTTTGAAACATCAGCTGACATCATATTCATCATGTGATGTTGGACCATGAACAACTTCTCATAATCATCTATAATTATGGATGCATGGTTGTTTTGCTACCTTCTGTTATTTTGATTCTTCAACCTGCAATCATGCTCAAAGTCTTTAGGTTTACCACAATTCCAACATCCTTTACTATCATTACTTGAATCACTTCTTTTGAAATTTGTGCGGTCTCTTTGGCTCTCCTACGTTGAATTTATCCTCTAACTCCTTTGGGGATTTTGTTGCTGACCTTGGTTCTGGCCATTGTGTCCTCTTCCACTTCCAAAGCCTCTACCTCTGTCTCTTCCTCTCCCAAAGTAGAATACCCGCTTAGAACTAGGTTTTCCTTGGGAGTTCAAGTCCTCACGAAGGTTCTTTTCTTCAATAATCGGCATGGACACTAGATCAAGAAAATATGAAATATTTTCCCTATTGTGTATAGATGTTCTAAATTGCTCATATGTAGATCCTAAACCATGAAGGCACACCTTATCATCATCATCGACATTCACACCAATAGATGCAAGTGACTCATATATGCTTTTTATTATCAAGGTGTAGTCACTTATCGACATGCCCTTTTTCTCTATGTATGGAGCTCGTTCTTTAGTTGCAAATTCCATGCCTTTGTATTGGTCTCACACAATGTGAAACTTTGTTCCAAGCCTCTTTTCGAGTCTTGGAATCTTGTATGTATCCAATCATGCTATCCTATATGCTAACATATTGCCAATACCTTACCTTTTATGCTCCTTGATTCTATTCCTCATATGCTCTGAATGGGTCCACAATCCCATTTCTCTGTGGTAACTACAGAGAATTTTCATTCTCTCACTCCTGTTACTTCTAGTAGCCTTTTCCCAATAGGAAACTCATCATTCTGAATCTCCGAGCATGGAAGCTTTTATTGTCCAACTTAATGCTCATAAGCTGACTCATTCCATTCACGTTTGCCATTTCTATAGCAATTCACAACACGATAGAAACACTAGAAATAGTACTTCTACTTCAACACTAATGGACTATGACATGAGAGTTTGATCTAACAAAAAATAGGTTTTTTTGTAATAAGAGTACACGAAATCACTTCACATTCTGGATCGAGAATATCTGAGTAATACAGAATAGGACACAAGTTATATTTTTGCAAACTGACCTAGGTTTTTTCTCAGCCCCACCTTGCAGCCGCGAGACAGAGGTTGAGATGGCTCCAAAATAGAAATTTGACAAAAATGAGTGATCCTAATTTTCATAGCAATCGAAGGTCCTTTGTGACGCACTTTCTCCATGCCTTCTTCCATACTCTTCACCATCAGCCTTCCTCACAAGCTCTCTACAACCATAGTGTCTCTGATACCATGTCATGAGGAAGAAGCTAAGGAAGAGAGCTCACACACACACCCTCACAGTCAAAGAGGAGCACTTACATAGATTGAGGCAAGAAAGAATCATCTTCTTCTATTACATAAACAAAATTTACAAGAATGACAAATGACCTAAAATAAGAAAACAAAAAGTGAAATATATAAAGAAGAGTACATAAGGAAATTCCTAATGTCTGTGAATGAGTGAACTGGTAAGAAACAACATGTGCCACCACTCTAGGTAGATAGATCTAGTAAAGCTCAAAGAAGTGTCCATGACATATACTTGTGTGACCACTACACATGTCAGAGAAATGAAAAAGTGATATGTGTCATCCTGAATCATCACATGTTGAGCTTGATATCTAAACATGGTGTAGCTAAAATATATGTGCATAATAATAGAGATGTTCACATACATATACATGAGGATGGCACCCCTTTTTGATTAACTAGAAGCACATATATATATATATATATATATATATATATATATATATATATATATATATATATATATATATATATATATATATATATATATATATATATATACACAAAACTTGGCCTTGGTATTGAATATTGTCAGCCAAGTTTAGTGATGCACATGGCATTTTGAAAAGGTATCTGATAAGAGCTTCTAAAGGTGGAAGATTGAGGTTGCTAGAAATTGTACGGTTGATAAATAGACTTTTAGAAAATGAAAAAGGAGGTTATAATTCCCTTTCTTTCTCCTAGCATAGGAAAACAAGTTTGAAGGCCACATAGGGGCGTACAATAGAGCTTACCATATTAGGTACCTTAAACATTGTTCCTATTTTCATTGATGAATCTGAAGTCTTCTCTAGAGAGTTGATCCCCTTGTTGATTTGCTTTGGTCTCCTAAAGCAATTGCTTGATAAATGTCATACCTTGCCACAAAAGGTGCATTTACTTTTTTTTAAGCAATCTTTGGTGACATGACTAGTCCCTAGGGTGATCTAGTTTTTTTATCCCTTTTTCTTCTTGATGCAAATACTTTATGACATCCTCTAGGGTTTGAATAGGATCCTTCTCTTTCAAGGAAATAACAATGTTTACAAAGGAGTTGGGGATTTCCTTTAAAAGTATTGCTATTTTTTCTTCCCTAAGCACTATAATTGGTTCACTATAATTCTCATCCTATTTACTAGGGATGATATATCCTCATAAGGATTAAGGGAAAGTGCATACAGTTGCAATTTGAGGGTCATTTTATTATGATTTGTATGAGCACCAAAGATGTTCTCCAACACTTGCAAAGCTTCATAAGCATTCTTCCCCTTGTCCACATAGTGTATGTATGTGTCATCGAGTGCCATGATGATGATTATGTAGGCTTGCTCTTCATAAAGTTGATGTTGTGTCTTGCCTCTTGAGTAATACACTCGATGGAACAACACTCGTGCATACAAATGGTCTGATACTAGTTGTTGAAAACAAGTGCAGAATGCAATGCACTCAGATACACATCGAGCTATGATGAACTACGGTGCAACAAAAATATATGTGCATCACATTACAAGCATTCGTGGAGATAAACATGAGGAGTATACCCCATTTTTATTAACTAGAAGGATATATATATATATATATATATATATATATATATATATATATATATATATATATATATATATATATATATATATATATATATATATATATATGTGTGTGTGTGTGTGTTGGCGTTAGATGTCTGTGGAAGCATGTGAAAATATCAGCAACCTACTCATCTATCCTCACATAAACAAGGTCAATATCACCTTCTCATACCTTTTCTTTGATGAAATGATAATGCACCTCAAAATGCTTTGTTCTAGCATGAAAAATAGGGTTTTGTGCTAGCTACGTGCTGCTAAGATTATCATAATAGATGATGATAGGATTTTGCACTTCCACATGTAAGTTTGCAAGTAGCATCTCTAGCCATGATGCTTCACATACTACCATTGCAACACCTCTATACTTAGCCTTTGTACTCTAGAAAGCAATAGTTGGTTGTTGCTTACTACTCTACATAGTAGCTACACTTCCAAGTGAGAATAGAAAGCCACTAGTAGATCTTCTATCTGGAATACTACCAACCCAATCTGCATCAATGTATCCATGAAGCTCCAATTCTACACCAGCTTCATAACACAATGCATAATCCAAAATATGAGTTACATATTATGGAGTGCATCTCAAAGAATCTAAGTCTGGTTTCTTGTGAACCTGCATAAATTGACTTTCAAGTCTAATAGTGTAGCTTAGATCAGGCCTTGTAATTGTGAGATATATCAAACTTCCCACAATTTACCTCTACATAGTAGTATTTTCCAATGCTTCACCTGATGTAGTATCCAACTTCAAAGTTTGATATAATGGCATGGAAATTGTCTTATAATCATCCATACCATACTTTTGGAGCATACTCTAGGCATATTGCCTTTGTGACATCCATATATCGATTTTTGTATGTATAAACTCAATTCCCAACAAATAGCACAACAAAACAAGTTCTTTCATGTCAAGTTCTTGCATAAGGATTTGCTTTACCTCTTTGATGATTTCTTCATTATCACCACCTACAATCAAGTCATCAACATAAATAGCCACAATCGTCATGCCATCATCACCCTTCGTTGCATATAGTGAATCATCTGCACCACATATAGAAAACCCAATGGTGGTTAAGTAATCAATAATCACAAGGGGCTTGTTTAAGCCCATACAAAGCCTTTTGTAACATGCAAACATATTCTCGGTGCTTGTTTAAGCCCATACAAAGCCTTTTGCAGCTTTGAATGGGCTTAAACAAGCCGAGCACGAGGGGCTTGTTTAAGCCCATGCGAAGCCTTTTGCAGCTTGCAAACATATTCTGGGTGCTTTGAATCCTTATATCCTTGTGGTTGGTCCATGTATACTTCTTCCTACAAATCACCATGTAAGAATGCATTCTTCACATCCATCTGATGCAAAGTCCATCCTTTTGTTGTAGCCAATGTTGCAAGTGCTCTGATAGTAGATATTTTTGCTACAAGGCTGAGCATTTTCTCATAATCAATGCCATATATCTATGCATATCATTTTGCTAATAATCATGCTTTATACTTGCTTATGCTACGATCAACATTGTGCTTTACCTTGTAAATTACCCACTTGCAACCTATGGGTTTCTTTCCTTGCGACAATGGAACCATATTCCATGTTTCATTTCCATAAAGTGTAGCCATCTCCTCATCCATAGCTTTCTCCCAATCTGCATTTCCAATTGCATCTTGAAAACAAGAAGGTTCAGCACCTTGTATTACCTTGGACATGTAGGCATAGTGACCAGCTATGTAACTATCATATGTCAATTGTTGCATTGAATTTTGCATCCCTAAGATTTTCTTGGTCTTGGGTCACTTCTCCTTGTAGCATCTACATGTGCCCTTCTTATTCTTGGAAGTCTTCATAGAGGGCAATCCAAGTTCCTCATCAAGGCTATTTTGTGAACCGCTTGAATCTCCATCAATGTTTTCAAAACTTATAGATGTTTTACTACCAACATAAAGCTTTTCTTTACCTTTGTTTGATGTAGTTGATGAATTTGCTAGACTAAAATCTCCACACAATCTTCCACTCCATGGATTTGTGTTGGAACAATTGCTTGGTGATGCATGCAGTCCACTCAAAAGTTGAGATTATGCACTTGCTTTTTCAGCATTCACTTTATCATTTGAGTCAAGATTGAGTCCTTCTTTGACATCTGCATAGAAACTTGAAATTTCATCAAACACCATATCTCTTCTTACGCTCACTAATCGTTTGAGTGGGTTATAGAGTTTATATCCCTTTTTCTCAAGGGAGTACCCAATGAAGATACATTTTTATACCTTTGTATCAAGCTCCATCCTCAACTCGTTTCAAACATGGACAGGTGTAATATATCCAAATACTTTCATATGTGATAAGTTTGGCTTTTTACATGTAAACTTCTCTTCGCGTGTAACTTTGTGTATAGTAATAGTTGGAGTTATGTCCATGATGTATACAGTAGTGTGTACAACATCTGCCCAATAACAATGAGGAATATTCTTCTCAGCCATCAAGGCTCTTGCTATTTCTACAATTTGTATATTTTTACATTCAACAACATCATTCTATGAGTGTGTAACTACATTAATACTATCGTCAAATTCCATGGCTTTTTAGGAAGCTATTGAACTCATTTGACATGTATTCAGCTCCTTCGTCAAACCTTAATGTCTGAATATACTTCCCTATCTGCTTTTCCTCCATAGCCTTAAAATTTTGAAAGTGAGTGAACACCTCACTTTTCTCTTTCATGAAATATACCCATACTTTCCATGTATGATCATCAACGAAAGTAACATGAAACCTGCAACTGTGCATAGATGTGGTCTTACAAAAGACCCCAAACATCTATATGTACTATTTCTAGAACATTCTCGCTAACATGATTCTCATGCAAAAATAATGCTCTTGACTGTTTACCAAATTGACATGCTGCACATACCTTTTACATCTCTACAACCTTGAAATTTGGTAGTCCATTGATAATCTCCTTTTACTGCATCTATTTCAGCCTCTACAAACTTGCATGTCCAATTGTTATTTACCTGATCTCTATATCAACAATAACTCCCCCAGCTTTTGCATACATGGCTACTTTCATTTCAAGAAATTTCACATTTATGGTGAACATCCTACCCACTTGTTTCCTTTTGCAATCAATCTTCTGTCATGTTCATACATCCATATATAGGTGATTGGCATTGAACCTAACTTGTAATCCCTAGTCAACCATTTGTCCAATAGAAACCAAATTCTTTATTATATTCAAAACATGAAGCAATCAGAAAGATATTTTAACTTCCCATCCTCCATAGATAGGGCTGAGTATCCTATATGCTTGAAAGGATGTGATGTGTCATCAATTGTTTCAACATATCGAAGAACTGGCAATTTTTGCAAACAACTAAACCATTCAAAATGGGTCCACAATCACATTTCTCTGTGATAACTACAGAGCATTTTCATTCTCTCCTTCTTGTTACTTCTAGTAGCCTTTTCCCATTAGGAAACTCATCATTCTTAATCTCCAAGCATGGAAGCTTTTATTGTCCAACTTAATGCTCATAAGTTGACTCATTCCATTCGGGTTTTCCATTTCTATAGCAATTCACAACACGATAGAAACACTAGAAGTAGTACTTCTGCTTCAACACTATTGGACTATGACATGAGAGTTTGATCTTTAAAAAATAGGTTTTTGTGTAATAAGAGTACACGAAATCACTTCACATTTTGGATCGAGAATAACTGAGTAATACAGAATAGGACACAAGTTATACTTTTGCAAACTGATCTAGGTTTTTTGTCAGGCCCACCTTGCAGCCGCGAGATAGAGGTTAAGATGGCTCTAGAATAGAAATCTGACAAAAATGAGTGATCCTAATTTTCATAGCAATCGAAGGTCCTTTGTGATGCACTTTCTCCATGCCTTCTTCCATACTCTTCACCATCGGCCTGCCCCACGAGCTCTCTATAGCCATAGTGGCTCTGATACCATGTCATGAGGAAGGAGATAAGGAAGAGAGCTCACACACACTCTCACAATAAAAGAGGAGCACTTACATATATTGAGGCAAGGAAGAATCATCTTCTTCTTCTAGTACATAAACAAAATTTACAAGAATGACAAATGAGCTAAAATAAGAAAACAAAAAGTGCAATATTTAAAGAAGAGTACATAAGGAAAATCCTAATGTCTATGAATGAGTGAACTGGTAAGAAACAACATGTGCCACCACTCTAGGTAGATAGATCTACTAAAGCTCAATGAAGTGTCCATCACATATACTTGTGTGACCACTACACATGTCAAAGAAATGAAAAAGTGATACGTGTCATCCTCAATCATCACATGTTGAGCTTGATATCTAGACATGGTGTAGCCAAAACATATGTGCATAATAATAGAGATGTTCACATAGATATACACGAGAATTGCACCCCTTTTTGATTAACTAGAGGGATATATATATATATATATATATATATATATATATATATATATATATATATATATATATATATATATATATATATATATATATATATATATATATATATATATATATATATATATATATACACACAAAACTTGGCCTTGATATTGAATACTGTCAGCCAAGTTTAGTGATGCACATGGCATTTTGAAAAGGTATCTGATAAGAGCTTCTAAAGATGGAAGAGTGAGGTTGCTAGAATTTGTACGGCTGATAAATAGACTTTTAGAAAATGAAGAAGGATGTCATAATTCCCTTGCTTTCTCCTAGCATAGGAAAACAAGTTTGAATGCCACATAGGGGCGTACAATAGAGCTTACCATATTAGGTACCTTAAACATTGTTCCTATTTTCATTGATGAATCTGAAGTCTTCTCTAGAGAGGTAATCCCCTTGTTGATCTGCTTTGGTCTCCTAAAGAAATTGCTTGATAAATGTCATACCTTGCCACAAAAGGTGCATTTACTTTTTTTTAAGCAAGTCTTTGGTGACATGATTAGTCCCTAGGGTGATCTAGTTTCTTTATCCTTTTTTCTTCTTGATGCAAATACTTTATGACATCCTCTAGGGTTCGAATATGATCCTTCTCTTTCAAGGCAATAACAATTTTTACAAAGGAGTTAGGGATTTGCTTTGAAAGTATTGCTATTTTTTCTTCCTCAAGCACTAGGATTTCAAGCGAATGCAATTGGTTCACTATAATTTTCATCCTATTTACTAGGGATGATATATCCTCGTAAGGATTAAGGGAAAGTGCATACAATTGCAATTTGAGGATCATTTTAGTATGATTTGTATGAGCACCAAAGATGTTCTCCAACACTTGTAAAGCTTCATAAGCATTCTTCCCCTTGTCCACATAGTGTATGTATGTGTCATCGAGTGCTTTGATGATGATTATGTAGGCTTGCTCTTCATAAAGTTGATGTTGTGTCTTGCCTCTTGAGTAATACACTCGATGGAACAACACTCGTGCATACAAATGGTCTGATACTAGTTGTTGAAAACAAGTGCACAATGCAATGCACTCAGATACACATCGAGCTATGATGAACTATGGTGCAACAAAAATATATGTGCATCACATTACAAGCATTCGTGGAGATAAACATGAGGAGTACACCCCATTTTGATTAACTAGAAGGATATGTGTGTGTGTATATATATATATATATATATATATATATATATATATATATATATATATATATATATATATATATATATATATATATATATATATGTGTGTGTGTGTGTGTGTGTGTGTGTGTTTGTGTATATATGTGTGTGTGTGTGTGTATGTTCGAGTTAGATGTCTGTGGAAGCATGTGAATAGCACAAGGAAGAAGAAGAAGAAGAAGCTTGGAGCACAACACACAATACTAAATGTATTACCACTAGAATGTACAAAGATAAGTGATCCATTAGGGCAATAGGCATATATACAAGCTGAGGAAAAAAACCTTATAAAGAGGGGAAAAAGTGCCTTGGTGGTCCTAGTGTGTTTACACACATCACCACCTAAATATATCAACAAATCCCCCCCTTGAGAGATATGCGGTGAAAAAGGAGATGGCACTCATGTGTAAGGAAGTGCCAAGCTATGTAGAATCAGTTCACTAAAGGAAGTTAGCCCAAAGCTTTGGGAAAAGCTTCAAACTTCTCACTAGGGAGAGCCTTTATGAAAAGGTCTCAATTGTTCTACTATGTGGGCAGATATGCTAAGTTAATCTCTCCAGTAGAGAACCTCTCCCTCATATAATGATAATGCACCTCAATATACTTAGTACGAGCATGGAACTGCAAATTCCTCACAACAGCCAATGCGCTTTGACTATAACTAAAGATGGTGCTCAAAGAAAACTGACCAATACCCAAATCAGCCATAAGGCATTTGACCCACACACACTCAATAGTCGTTGTGAAAGGTGTCTTATACAAAGCCTCAAAAATGGAAATGGCCACAGTAGGTTGCCTTTTGCTCAACCAACATATAGATGAGCTATCAAGCATGAAGCAAAAGCCACTAGTGGGCAGAGAAGTGTCATAGAAACCAAACCAATGAGAAGTACAAAAATCATGTAAATCTGGGAGTAGTGATCCCCCCTTGGGATAAAACAATCTAAGTATCCGGGTATGACTCAAGAAGCGAAAGATGCACTGAACCACCTCCCAATGCTTGACACTTGGGCAATGCATAAGCCTGCTCATCTTTGAGACAACAAACAGAATATCTACTTGAGTAATGCATAAGTAAATCAAGCATCCAACAACCTACGGATTGAGAACAACATCAAATGCATCTCTAACATCATGAAGACTCAATCATAAGCTTATCTCCATAGGACTAACAATAGTTTTGCAGTCGTCAAGGCCAAAATGCTGCAAACTTCGTTTGACACAAAACTATTTTTCCATCAACTTGCATGAACTGAATGCCCAAATAATGATGCAAATGCCCCAAACGCGAAATCTCAAATGAGGCATGTAGATCAACCTTTAAGATCAACAATATGCTTCTCATGAGTCTCACAAGGAAGGAGATAAGGAAGAAAGCTCACACACACACTCTCACTCTCAAGGAGAAGCACACACACAGATTGAGGCAAGGAAGAATGATCTTCTTCTTCTTCTTCTTCTATTACATAAAAGGAATGTACAAGAATGACCTAAAACAAGAATACAACAAGTGCAATATATTAAGATTAGTACATAAGGAAAAACCTAATGTCCACGAATAAGTAAGCTGGCAAGAAACAAATATGCCATCACTCTCGATACATAAATCTAATAAAGCTCAATGAAGTATCCCTGACATATACCGGCGTGACCACTATACATGTCAAAGAAAGGAAAAATGGTACGTGTCATCTTGGATCATCACATGTTGAGCTTGATATCTCAACACTCCCCCTCAAGCTCAATGCCATATCCTATAATCCAAGCATCTCCCAAAACATCTTCAACTTTTCAGCTCCAAGTGCTTTGTTGAAAATATTAGCAACCTGCTCATCTGTTCTCACATAAACAAGATCAATATCACCTGCTAATACCTTCTCTCTGATGAAGTGATAATGTACCTCGATGTGCTTTGTTCTAGCATGGAAAAGAGGGTTTTGTGCTAACTGTATGCTGCTAAGATTATCAAAATAGATAGTGATACGCTTTTGCACTTCCACACCTAAATCTGCAAGTAACATTTCTAGCCATAATGCCTCACATGCTGCCATTGTAGCACCTCTATACTTAGCCTTTGTACTCGACAAAGCAACAGTGGGTTGCTTCTTACTGCTCCATGTAATAGGTCCACCTCCAAGTGAGAAAAGAAAGCCACTAAGAGATCTTCTATCTGGAGTACTACGAGCCCAATCCGCATCGATGTATCCATGAACTTGCAACTCTACACCAGCTTCATAAAACAATGCATAATCCAAAGTAGCACTCACATAATGTGGAGTGTGCCTCAAAGCATCCAAATGTGGCTTCTTGGGGACCTCCATAAACTGACTTTCAAGTCCAACAGTATAACTTAGATCAAGCCTTGTAATTGTGAGATATATAAGACTTCCCACAATTTTCTTGTACATAGTAACATTTTCCAATGCTTCACCTGATGTAGTATCCAATTTCAAAATTCTGATCTAATGGCATACAAATTGGCTTACAATCATCCATTCCATACTTTTGAAGCATATTCAAGGCATATTGCCTTTGCGACATCTATATACCTATTTCTGTATGTATAAACTGAATGCCCAAGAAATAGCGCAGCACACTAAGATATTTCATGTCGAATTCCTGCATAAGAAGTTTCTTTACCTCTTTGATGCTTTCTTCATTATCACCACCTACAATCATGTCATCAATATAAATAGCCACAATAATTATGCCATCATTATCCTTCCTCACATATAGTAAGTGATCTGCATCACACATAGAGAACTCAATGCTGGTTAAGTAATCAGCAATCCTTGCATGCTATGCATGAGGGGCTTGTTTCAGCCCATACAATTCCTTCTGCAACCTGCAAACATATTCTGGATGCTTTGAATCTTCATATCCTTGTGGCTGGTCCATATATACTTCTTCCTGTAACTCACCATGTAGGAAAGCGTTCTTCACATCAATCTGATGCAAAGTCCATCCTTTTGTTGTAGCTAATGCAACAAGTGCTCTGATAGTAGACATTTTAGCCACAGGGCTGAATGTTTCCTCATAATCAATGCCATATGTCTGTGCATAGCCTTTAGCTACCAATCATGCTTTATACCTGCTTATGCTACCATCAACATTATGCTTTACCTTGTAAACCCATTTGTAGCCTATGGGTTTCTTTCCTTGTGGCAATGGAACCAGCTTCCATGTATCATTTCTATAAAGTGCAACCATCTCCTCATCCATAGCTTTTTCCCAATCTGCATTACCAATTGCATCTTCAAAACAAGAAGGTTCAGCATCTTGTATTACCTTTGTCATGTAAGCACAATGGCAAGCCATGCAACTATCATATATCAATCATTGCACTGAATTACGCATCCTCCCAAATCTTCTTGGTCCTGGGTCACTTCTCCTTGTATCATCTGCATGTGCCCTTCTTACTCCTAGAGTCTTCACAGAGGGCAATCCAAGTTCCTTATCAACACTCTTTTCTGAACCACTTGAATCTCCATCAACATCTTCAGAACCTGCACATGTTTTACTACCAACAGAAAGCTTTTCTTTACCTTTCTTGGATGTATTTGATGAGCTCGCTGGACTGAAATTTCCACGCAATCTTCCACTCCATGGATTTGGGTTCGAACTATTGCTTGGTGATGCATCTGGTCCACTCCAAACTTGAGATTCTGTGCTTGAGTTTTTAGCATTTTCTTTGTCATTTGGTTCAAGATTCAGTCCTTCTTTGGCATCTGCATAGAAGCTTGACATTTCATCAAATACCACATCTCTGCTCACCTTCACCTGTCGTGTGAGTGGGTTATAACATTTGTACCCCTTTTGCTTAAGGGAGTATCCAATGAAGACACATTTTTCTGCTTTCGGATCAAGCTTCGTCCTCAACTCATCTAGAACATGTACATATGCAATACAGATAAAAACTTTCAGATGTGATAAGTTTGGCTTTTTACTTGTAAACTTCTCTTTAGGTGTAACGTGATATACAACAGCAGTCGGAGTTCTGTTCATGATGTATACATCAGTATGCACAGCTTCTGCCCAATAACAATGAGGCATATTCTTCTCAGCCATCAAGGCTCTTGCTATTTCTGCAATATGTCTATTTTTGTGTTCAGCAATGCCATTCTGTTGTGGTGTGTACTTGCATGAAAACTGATGCTGAATTCCATTATTTCTTTTTTTAACTACTGAACTCATTTGACATGTATTCATATCCTCCATCAGATCTTAATGTCTGAATGTACTTCCGTGTCTGCTTTTCCACCATAGCTTTAAAATTTTGGAAGTGAGTGAACACATCGCTCTTCTTTTTCATGAAATATACCCATACTTTGCATGTATGGTCATCAACGAAAGTAACATAAAACTTGCAACCGCCCATAGATGTGGTCTTTGCTGGACCCCAAACATCTGTATGTACTAGTTCTAGTACATTCTCACTAACATGCTTGTCATTTGGAAATGATGCTCTTGAGTGTTTACCAAATTGACATGCTGCACATACCTTTTGCATTTCTGCAACTTTGAAATTTGGTAGTCCATGGACAATCTCCTTTGACTGCATCAATTTTAGCCTTTGCAAGTTTACATGTCCAATCCGTTTGTGCCACATCTCTATATCTGCAATAACTCCTGCACCTTTTGCACACATGGCTACATTCATTTCAGGAATCTTCACATTTAAGGTGAACATCCTACCCACTTTGTTTCCTTTGGTAACCAATCTTCCATCTTGCTTGTACTCTTCCGCATATAATCCATCAGCATTGAACCTGACTTGTAATCCCTCGTCAACCATTTGTCCAAAAAAAACCAGATTCTTTGTTATATTTGGAACATGCAACACATCAGCAAGATGTTTTACCTTCCCGTCCTCCATAGACAATGCTATGTTTCGTGTATGCTCAATAGGATGCGATGTATCATCACCTGTTTCAACATATCTAGGAACTGGCATTTTGTGCAAACTACTAAACTATTCTGCATGATTGGTCATGTGATTTGAAGCACTTGAATCAACATACCAGACATTATCATTCGAATTTGAAACACCAGCAGACATCGTATTCATCATGTGATGTTGAACCATAAACAGCTTCTCAGAATCATCTGCACTTGTGGATGCATAGTTTTTTTTGCTGCCTTCTGTTATTTTGATTCTTCAACCTGCAATCACGTTCAAAGTGTCTAGGTTTACTACAATTCCAGCATCCTTTACTATCATTACCTGAATCATTTCTTTGGAAATTTCTGCGACCTCTTTGGCTCCCCTGCCTCAAAACTGTCCTCTTCCTCCTGCATGATTCTGTTGTTCACATTGGTCCTCATTACTGTTTCCTCTTCCACTTCCAAAACCTCTACCTCTGCCTCTTCCTCTGCCAAAGTAGAATACCTGCTCAAAACTGGGTTTTCCTTGGGAGTTTGAATCCTCACCAAGATTCTTTTCTTCAATAATCAGCATAGATACCAAATCAGCAAAATTCGGAATATTTTCCCTAGTCTATATGGAAGTTCTGAACTGCTTATATGCAGCTCCTAAACCACGAAGGCACACTTCTACCTTATCATCATCATCTACATTCATGCCAATAGATGCAAGTGACTCACATATGCTTTTGATTTTTAGAGTGTAGTCACTTACCGACATGCTCTTCTTTTCCAATGTATGCAGCTCGTTCTTGAGTTGCAATTTCCGTGCCTTTGTATTAGTCTCATACAAAGTGACCAAACTGTTCCAAGCCTCTTTTGGAGTCTTGGCCCTCTGTATGTGTCCAATCATGCTATCCTGTGTGCCAATAGATAGCCAATACATTACCTTTCGTGCTCCTTGATTCCATTCCTCATATGCTCTTAACTAGTCTGCAGTCCGATTCCTTTCTGGTAACTACGGAGCATTTTCATTCTCTCCTTCAATGTACTTCCAGTAGCCTTTTCCCATCAGGAAATTTGTCATTCTGAATCTCCAAGCATGGAAGTTGTTCTTGTCCAGCTTATTGCTCATAAGCTGACTCATTCCATCTGTGTTTGCCATTTCTGCAACAATTCACAACACTGCAAAACACTACAAGCAGCACTTCTGCTTGAAGACTATCGCACTATGATGTGAGAGTTCGATTTTAGAAAAACACAGTTTTCGTGTATCAATAGTACACGGAATTGTTTGAAATTATGGATCTGGAATATATGAGTGTCGCCGAACACAACGCAAGTTTCAGTTTCTGAAACTGACCTGGTTTTTCTGTGGGCCCCACCTTGCGGGCTCGAAACAGAGGTCGAGATGGCTCAGAAACTTTGATCTGATTTTCGTAGCAAATGGAGGCCGTTTGTGAAATCGTGTTTTCTCCACGCTTTGCCGCATAGTCTTCACCGTCGCCTTCTCCACGAGCTCTCTACAATCACGCTGGCTCTGATACTATGTCACGAGGAAGGAGATAAGGAAGAGAGTTCACACACACACTCTCACTCTCAAGGAGAAGCACACACACAGATTGAGGCAAGGAAGAATGATTTTCTTCTTCTTCTTCTATTACATAAAAGGAATGTAGAAGAATGAACTAAAACAAGAATACAATAAGTGCAATATATAAAGATCAGTATAGAAGGAAAAACCTAATGTCCGCGAATGAGTGAGCTGGCAAAAAGCAAATATGACATCACTCTCGGTAGATAAATCTAATAAAGCTCAATGAAGTATCCCTAACATATACCGGTGTGACCACTATACATATCAAAGAAACGAAAAACTGGTACGTGTCATCCTGGATCATCACATGTTGAGCCTGATATCTCAACAATGAGGAGCATGTCATCAACATACACAACAATGATGAGAAGCACATCATTGGCATGCTTAACATTTAAGGTGCTCTCAATTGGACTCTTCTCTAAACCATGTGCAATCAGGTAGGCATGTATCTTTTCATACGAAGCACTTCGTGCTTGTTTCAAACCATATAATGCCTTTTTCAGCCTACACACTTGGTTTTCATGCCCTTTTTGCACAAAGCCACGGGGCTGAAAAAAATAAACTTCTTTATACAAGTCACCATTGAGAAATGCAGTTCTAATGTCCAATTTATGTACATTTCAACCATGATGAGTTGTAGTTTCCGAGATGCTATGAACATTATTGATTCGAGAAGTAGGAGCAAAGGTCTCATCAAAATCAATGCCCCTTTCTTGTGCATAACCGTTTGCAACAAGCCTAGCCTTATACCTGTCAACTATTCCATCAGGCTTACGCTTTAGCTTGTATACCTACTTAGTGCCAATGGCCTTCTTTGCAGGAGGAAAATCACATAAAGACAAGGTACCATTCTTCATTATAACATCATATTGAGGTCGCATAACAGCCATTCAATTTTCTCAATTTTGTGCTTCATCAAATGAAATAGGCTCATTCTCATCACAAAGACTAGATGCAGCCATAGCATAGCAATTTGATGCAAAAGAGGCATTATGGGAGTATGAACAAGTACAATATGATAGAGGTGCATCTAATTTGTTTTCATGCAAAGTCTGCACTAGCCATTTTGGCATAGTTTTTGCCTCCTCAATATCAGCTCTCTCATCAACAAGTGCATCATGTAAATCTGCATCACAATGGAATGATCTGCATCATCACATGAAACTTGTAAAGGCTGAGAAGTTATCTCATTGGGACTAGAACTAGAGTGTCCACCTATAAAAAGAGGTAGCAAAAATATCATACGTCTTTGGAGCTAATAGATGTCTTTGGAAAGGATGTGTGTGTATGTGTGGAGGGGAGGTGCTGCACGAGAAAAACCCCACTTTCTTTCCTAAAAAGCCCGCATGAGCCTCCAAAAAAACCCCACATGCCCTTGGGGTGGGGTGGGGTGGGGTGGGGCCCGATATGGAGAGAGGGAGGGAGGGAGAGACCAAGGGGGGGGTATGAAGCAATGGAGGGAAGGGGTTGAGGGGGATGGAGGGAGGGAGGGAGGGAGGAAGGGAGGGAGGGAGTGAGGGAGGGAGGGAGGGAAGGGGAGAGGAGGGTATGGAGGGAGAGAGGGAAGGGGGGGATGGAGAGGGGGGGGATGGAGGGAGGGAGGAAGGGGGGGAGGGGAGATGGAGGGAGGGAGGGAAGGGGAAAGGGGGGGGGGGGTCTGTGTGTGGAGGGGAGGTGCTCCGCTAGAAAAGGCCCACTTCATTTCTGAAAAAAACCCCACGTGAGCCTCCAAAAAAACCCCACATGCCCTTGGGGTTGGGAAGCCTAGGAGGAGGGGAGAGGGGGGGTTATGGAGGGAGGGGGGAGGGGGGAGAGGGAGGAAATGGGGGGGTATGGAGGGAGGGATTGAGGGAAGAGGGGGGGGTATGGAGGGAGGCAGGAGGGGGTTTTGCGAGGGGGGCCTAGGGGGTGTGAGGATGGAAGGGGGGAGGGGGAGGAAGGGGGGCACTTTCGGCAAGAAAAACCCCATGCTTGTTCCGAAAAAAACCCCACATCCCTTCCAAAAAACCCCACATGCCATGGATAAAACCCACGCAAGCCTCAAAAAAATGTCACACGTCCTTCGGGTTGGGACGTTAGGGGGAGGGGTGTCGAAGGAGAGGGGGCTAGGAGGTGGGGGTTCTTGGGGGGGGGGATAAGGAAGAGAGCTTTCACACACTCTCTTAACCAAAGAGGAGCACTTACATAGATTGAGGCTAGAAAGAATGATCTTATTCTTCTATTACATAAAAGGAATATACAAGAAGGACAAATGACCTAAAACAAGAAAACAAAAAGTGCAATATATAAAGAATAGTACATAAGGAAAATCCTAATGTCTGTGAATGAGTGAAGTGGTAAGAAAAAAATATGCCACCACTCTTATTAGATAAATCTAGTAAAGCTAAATGAAGTTTCCATGACATATACTTGTGTGACCACTATACATGTCATAGAAATGAAAAAGTGATATGTGTCATTCTGGATCATCACATGTTGAGCTTGATATCTAAACATGGTGTAGCTAAAATATATGTGCATAATAATAGAGATGTTCACATAGATATACATGAGAATTTCACTCCGTTTTGATTAACTATATATATATATATATATATATATATATATATATATATATATATATATATATATACATACATACATACATACATACACACACACATAAGAAACTTGGCCTTGGTATTGAATATTGTCAACCAAGTTAAGTGATGCACATGGCATTCTGAAAAGGTATCTGATAAGAGTTTCAAAAGATGGGAGAGTGAGGTTTCCAAACATTGTATGCCTGATAAATAGACTTTTAGAAAATGAAAAACGAGGTTGCGATTCCCTTGCTTTTTCCTGGCATAGGAAAACAAGTTTTATTACCACATTGGGGCGTACAATAGAGGTTACCATATTAGGTACCTTGAAAATTGTTCCTATTTTCATTGATGAATCTAAAGTCTTCTCTAGAGATTTGATCCCCTTGTTCAACTCCTTTGGTCTGCTAAAGCAATTGCTCGATAAATGTCCTACCTTGCCACAAAAGGTGCATTTCCTTTTTCTTAAGAAATCTTCGGTGACATGATTAGTCCCTAAGGTGATCTAGTTTTTCGATCCTTTTTTCTTCTTGTTGCAAATAGTTTATGACATCCTCTAGGGTTCGAATAGGATCCTTCTCTTTCAAGGCAATAACAATTTTTACAAAGGAGATGTGGATTTCCTTTAAAAGTATTGCTATTTTTTCTCCCTCAAGCAGTAGAAATTCAAGGGAATGCAATTGGTTGACTATAATTTTCCTCCTATTTACTAGGGATGATATACCCTCATTAGGATTAAGGGAAAGTGCATGCAATTGCAATTTGAGGGTCACTTGGTTGTGATTTGCATGAGCACCTAAGATGTTCTCCAGCACTTGAAAAGCTTCATAAGCATTCTTCCCCTTGTCCAAATAACGTATGTGTCATTGAGTGCCGTGATGATGATTATGTAGGCTTTCTCTTCATAAAGTTGATGTTGTGTCTTTGCCTCTTGAGTAAGACACTCAATGGAATAGCTCTCGTGCACACAAATGGTCTGATACTAGTTGTTGGAAACAAGTGCACAATGCAATGCACTCAGATACACATTAAGCTATGATGAAGTATGTTGTAACAAAAATATATGTGCATAACAATAGAGACATTCGTGGAGATAAACATGAGGAGTACACCCCATTTTGATTAACTAGAAGGATATATGTATGTATGTATGTATGTATATATATATATATATATATATATATATATATATATATATATATATATATATATATATATATATATATATATATATATATATATATATATATATATATATATATATATATATATATATATATATATATATATGTATGTGTGTGTGTGTATACTTGGTAGAGTTAGACGTCTACAAAAGCACAGGAATAACACAAGGAAGAAGAAGAAGAAGCTTGGAGCAAAACACACAATACTAAATGTATTACCACTAGAATGTACAAAGATAAGTGATCTGTTAGAGCAATAGACATATTTACAAGACGAGGGATGAAAACCTTTTAAAGAGGGAAAAACGTTCCTCGGAGGTCCTAGTGTGTTCACACACATCACTACCTAAATATATCAACAAATCCCTACTGAGAGTTATGCAGTGAACAAGGAGTTGGCACTCATGTATAAAGAAGTGCCAAGCTATGTGGAATCACTCCACAAAAGGAAGTAATCCCAAAGCTTTGTGGAAAGCTTCAAACTTCTCACTAAGCAGAGCCTTCGTGAAAAGGTCTCCAGTGTTCTACTATGTGGGCACATATGCCAAGCTGATCTCTCCAATAGAGAACCTCTCCCTCATATAATGATAATGCACCTCAATGTGCTTATTGCGAGCATGGAATAGAAGGTTCCTCGCAGCAGCCAATGCACTCTGACTATCACTGAAGATGGTGCTGGAAGAAGACTCACCAATACCCAAATCAGCTATAAGGCGTCGGAGCCACACACACTTAATAGTCGTTGTGAAAGATGCCTTATACTCAGCCTCACAAATGGAAATGGCCACAATAGGATCCTTCTTGCTCAACCAAGATATACATGAGCTAGCAAGCATGAAACAAAAGCCACTAGTGGGCACAGGAGTGTCATAGGAACCAATCCAATGAGAATTACAAAAGGCATGTAGATCTAGCCATAGTGATCCCCCCTTGGGATAAATATAATCCAAGTATCTTGGTACCACTCAAGTAGCGAAAGATGCGCTTAACCGCCTACCAATGCTTGACACTTGGGTAATGCATAAACCAGCTCATCTGTGAGACAACAAACTAAATATTTGGTTGAGTAATGTATAAGTAAATCAAGCATCCAATAGCCTACTGATTGAGAACAACATCAAATGCATCTCCAACATTATGAACACTAAATCATAAGCCTATCTCATAGGAGTGGCAATTGTTTTGTAGTCTTCAAGGCCAAAACATTGCAAATTTTGTTTGCCACAAAGCTATTTTTCCATCAACTTGCATAAATTGAATACCCAAATAATCATGCAACTGCCCCAAACCAGAAATCTCAAATGGTGCATGCAAATCAGCCTTAAAATTGACAATATGCTTGTCATGAGGAGCATATCATCAAGATACACAACAACGATGAGAAGCATATCATTGGCATGCTTAACATATAAGGTGCTCTCAGTTGGACTATTCTCAAAACCATGTGCAATCAGGTAGGCACGTATCTTTTCATACAAAGCACGTAGTGCTTGTCTCAAACCATATAATGCCTTTTTCAATCTGCGCACTTGGATTTCATGTCCTTTTTGCACAAAGCCATGGGGCTGGAAAAATACACTTCTTTATGCAAGACACCATTCAAACCGTTTAAATGTCCAACTGATGTACCTTCCAACCATGATGAGCTGCAAGTGCAAAAATGGTACATTCAGTAGTCACTCGGCAAGTAGGAGCAAAGGTCTCATCAAAATCAATGCCTCTTTCCTATGCATAACCCTTCGTAACAAGCCTAGCCTTATACCTATCAACTACTCCATCAGGCTTATGCTTCAGCTTGTATACACACTTAGTGCCAATGGCCTTCTTTCTAGGAGGCAAATCACATAAAAACTAGGTACCACTCTTCATTATAGCATCAAATTCAGGATAGGAGCCATCCAGTTTTCTGAATTTTCTGCTTCATCAAATGAAGTAGGCACATTCTCATCAGAGAGACTAGACGGAGCCATAGCATAGCGATTTGATGCAATAGAGGCACTATGAAAGTGTGAACAAGTACGATATGAGAGGTGCATCTAATTTGTTGTCACGCAAAGTCTACACTAGCCATTTTGGCATAGTTTCTGCCTCCTCAATATCAGCTTTCTCATTAACAAGTGCATCATGTAAATCTTCATCACAAATGGAATGATCTGCATCATTACATGAAACCTGTAAAGGCTAAGAAGTTGTCTCATTGGGACTAGCACTAGAGTGTCCACCTATAAAAAGAGGCAACAAAAATATCATACATGTCTTTGGAGCTAACAGATGTCTCAGTACATGAAAGTAAGGGCTGAATAACATCTTCCACAGAAACAACCGGCTAACCAAAATGCATTTAGTTTATGGGTGATATAGACGATAGCCTTTGCTTTTAGAACTATACCCAGCAAAAGTACATTTCACTACTTTATCATCCAATTTTCTACAATGTTGTTTAGGCACTAATGCATATGCCAAACAACCAAAAACACGCGGATGAGCAAGAGATGTCTTGCAACCATGCCAAGCCTCATATGGAGTGATATACTACAATGCTTTAGTGGGACACCAGTTAAGTACATATGCTACGCATATAACAACTTCAAGCGAGAAACTATGCAGTAAAGCATGACTTTTGACCATAGACCTCATCATCCCCATGAGTGACCTCTTCTAATAACTCCATTTTGTTGAGGTGCATGTACAAAGATATTTTATCACACGTTGTGGTCGCGATCTGAATTCCAAGCTTACAATTTAAGGGCATGGAAAATCTCAAAGGAAAGAGCATAGTGCACATCAAAGAACAACATTATTTTTGTTTTCATATGGGTTTTTGATTTCCAGTTTCGAAACAAGGAGGGATGGCACATCGGCACACGCTCAGAAAAGAAGGTGTTAACGTGTCACTTCAGAGGGAGAAAAAATCCTTCGCAAGAGGGCATTCCTATTGTACTGCAGCAAAAAAGGGATTTTGGAGATCGGCAAAAGAGAGGAAGGGGGGGCTCTCGGTGCCTGGGCGTGGGTATATGTGCTTATGTCGTTCGGGCGCAGACGGGGGGGGATGTGCGTCTGCGAGGGAATGAGTCAGTTTCCATGTTCTATGCAGTGCAAGAGGCTGTCTCCAGCTGTGAAGTTTCGATTTTCGAATCTCCGACAGTCGCTGGTACAAGTCTAGGCATGTCTGCCACTTTCGTCTTCCTCGCTCATGAGGATTCTGGATCCATCATCTGTATACGGTACACAGACGAAGGGCTTCTGTTGCTTTAAAGGTATAATTTCCCCACATACTTTCAAATCATTTATGTCTCTACGCAAGATCTCCTGCACATGGGTGAAAGAGGAGGTCATGTCCGCTAGACCGTCTGTTCTTCGCAACTATGAACTCAGCCATCTTCTTTGAAGTGGAGATGGAAACTGCGGATATTGGGCAGGTACATGTACACCTCTACGTTCATGCCGTAGGTTAGCATCCAGTACGATAGAGGCACTGTGATGAAGATTTGATCGCATGATGATGGTTTGAAAGATGCACTGAATGATGGTGTTATTAGAGTGTTAGCTTCCAGCGTATTCTTTGACCCTGCCAAGGTTTTAATCTGATCGATCAATGTTGGAGAGCAATTCATGTGTAGCCAACACATCTACTCAACACGATACTGCTGGAGTTCTTTTTTTTTCGTGACCGTTGAAGATCGATAATAGCATTTGAGTTCGGAGCTTATTATTCATGCCTTTTAATCACAAAAGAAAGGTGAAGAGCAGGAAATAACTTGCAATTCTTCACTCGGAGAGTTTTGAAGGAAGATATAGGAAGAAAAAGCACAGTCATGCTTGTTGTCAGGCTATTTTCTTATGGTCGCCACAACGTCCTCGATCACCAAATAGTTTCGACTAATAGAAATTATGAGTACACATAATTAAAAGGGGGGAAAATGTTACTGTGCTAGAGGATATATCACTCGTTGCTGTTAGAAGAGACTTTATAGAGGAAAATATGGTGGCGGGAATCAATTCAGACAGGAGGATATCTAACGATGGGCATGTAGTACAAAGAATGTCAGAAGCGTGCAAAGAAAGCAGCGACTTGTGGACAATGAGACAGACTGGTTGTTAAAGAGTTATCAACTCTATATCACTTCTATGAGTTTATCTCTTTAAAAAAAAAATTTGCTTCAGCATCAAGTTGATTTCTAGGTACTTGATCTTAATTCTGTCAATGGTGCATAATATTATTTGCTGCTTTCATTCAGAGCTTTGCGCAAGTTAGAGACACGATGGTTGTTAGATTTGTCTTAATCATTCGAACTGTTTATTCTGTTTATTCAAAGTTTGCTGTTAAAAATGTTTGGCAAGTTCATTTTGACAAATTTGCGTCTGGCTGTTCGAACGAAATACTTATTTCATTTTTCAGCTAAATAAAATAAACTGGTCATGAATGAGTGAACTATCCAAATGTAAACTTCATTACTAGATTCCATGGCAATAGAGGCATGAGTTGCTCACTGAAATTCTTATAGTAGAATAAGTTTTTTTTTTCGGTTGCTGACGGTATCAAACGGTATACCAGGATAATTTGTATCGCTAGCTTGTTTTGACGTGATATGCATGTTGTCAGACATTGGAATGTAGAAAAATGTAGGCATCTTTGTTACCTTTGGTTATCCTTTACATGGTCTTTTTGGTGCTCGTCTCTTGCTGGACTAGCGCACATATAGTTTCCTGGCATATATTGTTAGATCTTATGACTCTCTACGTAGATATTAGCGACTCTCATTCCGTAAGAAAGTGCAAAAATAATAAGTGGACTTGAAATTTTTTAACCGAGCACTTACTCTTAGTGTTTGTGGGCTGAGAAGGTAAGTATATATATAAATAAATATATTGCATGCTAGAACGTTTCCTGTAAAAAGAGCTAAATGAAGTTAAGTGTGATGGATTTAAAATTAGTGTGCTAATATATCCTATGCAGCTCATGTGTCAAATTAATTTGAGTAAACTTCGTAATGCGATATCATGATCTGCTACATTGGAGCTTTTACAATTCGGGATAAGGGATTATTCCATATGCTGTTCGTAAGACCTTAACGAAGAAAGTGAATCTTTTGTCCATACAACATTTTGGTTCTTAAAGAAAAAGCTATGATGAGCTTTGGAAATCAAGATCTAAAGGATTGATTTTCTTGATTTCATTCACACACAATATCGAGTAATCTCAAATCAACTTAGTATATCCTTTCACCCTCCTTTCTAAGATCCCTTCGACATGCTGGTGAACCCGACGTGAAAGGAGGGGGTGAGTGAGTTATAGAGCCACAAAGAATAGCATAATCAAAATGGAAGAGATCCTAGCTCAATTCCTACGATTTCAAGAAGAGGATAGGCGTCAAAAAGCCATCCAATCACTTCATGAACGTCTAGTCAATCGGTGTGGCTTTTTCAATGGGAAGAATGTCTCAAAGTTCTGCAAAGAATATGAACTCGAGGCCAAATATCTAGGTGTCGGATTGAGTCCAATGACGGAAAAAGAACTATGCGAAAACTTTATCTATGTGTCGGATTACGACGTGCGAGACCAAATAATGCAAATAAATCAAACGACATGGTCTCGATACAAAGCGACACTTCTTAGGCAGTTTATGCTAGAAGACCTTGATAAAGTAACTCGTAGATCTTTCTTGAGGTGGGTTCATATGCCCAAAGACCAGCCGATTCTCGAGATCAAAGAAGAGTTTGAGCGACAATATGATGATCTTTCCAAGCACGATAAGAGGTGTATGAGTCATGAAAGGGTTTCGTTGTTTCTTCGAACAATCGATGTTAATGCCCGAGAGGAGTTAATTCCACTTCTTCAAGATATAGACTCCGACTCAGGACTCACAGAGGATTGGATGCTCGTCCATGAAGCTGTGATGAAATACGTAAAGAAACAACAAACAATAGAGAAATTTTTAAATGATTGGAGAACAGATCTTCAAACAGATGAAAATTATAACCATGTTCCAAGCATTTTACCAATCGTGGATAATGTTCAAGTCCATGAGGTTGTAGAGACCCCATTTGGGCATGAAGTAGATATGCATGGGCTAAATATCCATAGTGATGATGGGAAATATGAAGAAACTTCTAAAAGTGCGATTGATGTAACCTCAAAGGTTACAAGGTGCCAAGAGCCCCTAGACTTCTTTACAATGATTATATCTTTAGGTGCCATAAGTGGACAAAGCCCGAAGATGGGAGGATCAAAAGAGCAAGTAGAAGCTAATCAAAATCAAACCAAACTAAATCAAAATCAAACCAAACTAAACCAACATCAAACCAAACAAACAACAAACATAAAACAAAACAAAAACCAACAAAACCCAACAAGAAATCAAGATGAAGCTTCCTCTACTCCGATAAATTCCTCACATCGAATAAAAGATAACCAAACAAATCAAGAAACATATCAAGATGCAAACAAAGAGATAGAGATATCTAGAAGGCTCATAGGTGACCAAATGGAGATAAAAGATGAGATACAAATAGAGAACCTAATAAATATGCCTGAAGATCGAGCTCGAGATGCATCCTTACATGGTGACATCGGGCAAGATGTGGAGTATGATTGGATGTCACTTGATGGTGATGATCCTTTTCTAACACAAGATTCGGATAGAACTTCTGATCTAATGACTGAATTACATGAAGGAACTCCCATGGAACATGATGTTGAATCTAAGGACCTGTCAATAGAAGATCCGATGGGTAAGAAAATGGATATGCAGGAATCCGCATTATACATGCATACAGAGATGCAAGAAAACGAACTTACTTATATGAAGGAGGACATGCAAATAATGAGTCCTCCAGAGGTTGAAATGTGTGATGACGAAGATGAGTATGATGCTAATCTAGAGGATGTACAAATGATAAGTCCTCTAGATAGTGATGTGTATGTCGATGGTGATAAGCATGATCCGAATCCTACGGATAGTCTAGATCAAGATCAAGATCAAGATACTGATATGCTTTTGAGCGAAGCCACATTGAACAAAGATCCCACACATAAAAAAGAGGATAAGTTGGATGGAGTTCAAAATAATGATGTGTATGTAAATGATGCCACATTCCATGAAGAGAGAAATATGAATGAACATGAGGAGGATGAGAAAATACCATTGATCATTTCTCTAAATACTGATATGTATGTCAAAAATAATCATGTTGAGTTGAGTCCACACGTTGAAGAAATTGAGCATAAAGTGGCAGATGAAATGTTTATTGTGACATACGATAAATCAGATGCGTGTATAGCATTGAAGGATATCCAATGTAAAACTATTGAGTCAAACAATTGCAACGATGAAGCTCAAGTTGATTTGGATGCGTATGTTGAGATTCTCATACATGATGAGATTCTTGAGCAAGAATCAATGACCGAAGAAATGTATGATGAGTGTGGTGAGAGTACATCCTCTGAAGAGAATGAGCAAGAAATGATCGAGAGATATGAAGAATTCTATGATGGGATCTTGAATAAAGAAGTTGAGTTCCCGTCAATCTACATGCACTGTTCTATAAAGTGTAAAAATTATGATGAGTTTGATCTTGATAAGAAAGTCTCTAGTGATATTGAAGATGAAGACTTTCTTGGATTCAGTGATATCGAGTCTCTTCATGAAAATGGGCAAGTGAATCTGGAAAAAGACAATGATGAAGAGTTTCTGGAAAGATTGGAGAAAGAAGCAGACTTCATAATTTCCGAAACTCAGTCAGAAAGGAATGATTTTGCCATGGAGAATAAAGATGACTGTGTCTTGATGTCTGAGTATGATGAACACTTCCATTTGAAGTGGGATTCAAATGATTCTATTCAAAAACCTCATCTTAATGGTGATGAAGACATGATAGAAGATATTGAAAGGGATAAAACTCCTATAAATGATCTCAAGCATGAAATAAAAGAAAATACATGCTTACAAGAAAATTTCAATTATGAATCAAACATATGCAAATTTCAAACTTCATATACATGTATTCATGACTCTGCACATGATGAATTTGAAAGAATCATAAATAAAGATACTCATGCTCAGATAATTGAAATATGGATATCCAAATTCTCTGAGAGTTTCAAAGACCAAACAAGCTGCCAAGAGGTAGACAAGCAAAAAAGGTGGCTTGTATACATATTTACTGTATTTATGAAAGCAACACTGATTGGTGCAATTCAAAGATGGCTTGTTTTTAAACATACCTTCTTTGGAGAATTTATTTGTGAAAATGTATTGGAAAGGAATTTCTTGTATTCACAAGAAATTCAAAAGTGACTTTTGTAAATATAATTATGTAAATACTTAATAATTATGTTTTGATTTTTTGAGATGGATAAAAGTAAATATAAAAATAAATAAATAAATAAATAAACAAATAAATGCATAAATAAATAGAGCAAGAAAATGCATCTAGCTCTCAAGAAAATGAAAATTTTTCAAAATAATCTTTTTGAATATGATGCTACTAATGTGTTTTCTGAGTTTATATAAACAGGTGTCGATATGGAGCTAATTGGAGATCTAGGAGTTTAATGGATTATGCAGGAGGCAACCACTTTCACATTACATCTTTATGGTTTACTGCAAATGGTTTTCCGAAGTTCTTTCATGGATTGCATATATATATTGTGTCATGTGATTTGATGTTTCTCATGATTTGTTTAGTTTCTATGAGTGCAGGAATGATCAAGCAAAGCCAACGGAGATGATGACTCAAGAACAAAGCCGTGAAAATCCTTTTCATTAGCTATCGTGCTTTAACCCTGGTCTTTTCTTTGCACCATTTTTGAGATGCATTGCATACCAAATATGCATGTAAAAATATATAGGAAACACGTCTTTGAAATTCCGTAGAAGCACGTCCATCTGCACAATTAGATAGGTAAATATCATTGAAAAATAATAAAGCAAGTTTTGAGTGATAAGAGAGAATAGTTTTGAGTAAGGGAGAGTGATTGCATCTTTAGGAGAGTGGAGTTGAGAGATGTGAGCTTCCTTGCTTAGATACCATGAAACTTTGATTTTCGCACCATTTTGTTTTTTCTTCATGCACCTAACGCATGCATAAATGAAATGTAAAGAGCACGAGTGATATTTTGGTTAAAACCCATAGTTGCACGAGTGATTGCACTTGTATTGAATTGTATATCCATGATGAAAATGTGAGTTCAATTTGAGTGTACATCCTCAACACCGAATTCCTAATACCTCTCTATTTGCACCATGTTGTTTTTTATGCACTTAGAGTATGCATGTGTAGGGCTCATTACATGGCCGTGCATAGGCACATTTGTTTTAACCCATGCACTTGATTTCACTCACATTTGGATTCTTGAAGACTTGCAGATACCGAGACCGATGGTGGTACATCCGGAGGATGTACAGGTTCAGAGGGGGTGGATGTGGTCGCGATCTGAATTCCAAGCTTACAATTTAAGGGCATGGAAAATCTCAAAGGAAAGAGCATAGTGCACATCAAAGAACAACATTATTTTTGTTTTCATATGGGTTTTTGATTTCCAGTTTCGAAACAAGGAGGGATGGCACATCGGCACACGCTCAGAAAAGAAGGTGTTAACGTGTCACTTCAGAGGGAGAAAAAATCCTTCGCAAGAGGGCATTCCTATTGTACTGCAGCAAAAAAGGGATTTTGGAGATCGGCAAAAGAGAGGAAGGGGGGGCTCTCGATGCCTGGGCGTGGGTATATGTGCTTATGTCGTTCGGGCGCAGACGGGGGGGGATGTGCGTCTGCGAGGGAATGAGTCAGTTTCCATGTTCTATGCAGTGCAAGAGGCTGTCTCCAGCTGTGAAGTTTCGATTTTCGAATCTCCGACAGTCGCTGGTACAAGTCTAGGCATGTCTGCCACTTTCGTCTTCCTCGCTCATGAGGATTCTGGATCCATCATCTGTATACGGTACACAGACGAAGGGCTTCTGTTGCTTTAAAGGTATAATTTCCCCACATACTTTCAAATCATTTATGTCTCTACGCAAGATCTCCTGCACATGGGTGAAAGAGGAGGTCATGTCCGCTAGACCGTCTGTTCTTCGCAACTATGAACTCAGCCATCTTCTTTGAAGTGGAGATGGAAACTGCGGATATTGGGCAGGTACATGTACACCTCTACGTTCATGCCGTAGGTTAGCATCCAGTACGACAGAGGCACTGTGATGAAGATTTGATCGCATGATGATGGTTTGAAAGATGCACTGAATGATGGTGTTATTAGAGTGTTAGCTTCCAGCGTATTCTTTGACCCTGCCAAGGTTTTAATCTGATCGATCAATGTTGGAGAGCAATTCATGTGTAGCCAACACATCTACTCAACACGATACTGCTGGAGTTCTTTTTTTTTCGTGACCGTTGAAGATCGATAATAGCATTTGAGTTCGGAGCTTATTATTCATGCCTTTTAATCACAAAAGAAAGGTGAAGAGCAGGAAATAACTTGCAATTCTTCACTCGGAGAGTTTTGAAGGAAGATATAGGAAGAAAAAGCACAGTCATGCTTGTTGTCAGGCTATTTTCTTATGGTCGCCACAACGTCCTCGATCACCAAATAGTTTCGACTAATAGAAATTATGAGTACACATAATTAAAAGGGGGGAAAATGTTACTGTGCTAGAGGATATATCACTCGTTGCTGTTAGAAGAGACTTTATAGAGGAAAATATGGTGGCGGGAATCAATTCAGACAGGAGGATATCTAACGATGGGCATGTAGTACAAAGAATGTCAGAAGCGTGCAAAGAAAGCAGCGACTTGTGGACAATGAGACAGACTGGTTGTTAAAGAGTTATCAACTCTATATCACTTCTATGAGTTTATCTCTTTAAAAAAAAAATTTGCTTCAGCATCAAGTTGATTTCTAGGTACTTGATCTTAATTCTGTCAATGGTGCATAATATTATTTGCTGCTTTCATTCAGAGCTTTGCGCAAGTTAGAGACACGATGGTTGTTAGATTTGTCTTAATCATTCGAACTGTTTATTCTGTTTATTCAAAGTTTGCTGTTAAAAATGTTTGGCAAGTTCATTTTGACAAATTTGCGTCTGGCTGTTCGAACGAAATACTTATTTCATTTTTCAGCTAAATAAAATAAACTGGTCATGAATGAGTGAACTATCCAAATGTAAACTTCATTACTAGATTCCATGGCAATAGAGGCATGAGTTGCTCACTGAAATTCTTATAGTAGAATAAGTTTTTTTTTTCGGTTGCTGACGGTATCAAACGGTATACCAGGATAATTTGTATCGCTAGCTTGTTTTGACGTGATATGCATGTTGTCAGACATTGGAATGTAGAAAAATGTAGGCATCTTTGTTACCTTTGGTTATCCTTTACATGGTCTTTTTGGTGCTCGTCTCTTGCTGGACTAGCGCACATATAGTTTCCTGGCATATATTGTTAGATCTTATGACTCTCTACGTAGATATTAGCGACTCTCATTCCGTAAGAAAGTGCAAAAATAATAAGTGGACTTGAAATTTTTTAACCGAGCACTTACTCTTAGTGTTTGTGGGCTGAGAAGGTAAGTATATATATAAATAAATATATTGCATGCTAGAACGTTTCCTGTAAAAAGAGCTAAATGAAGTTAAGTGTGATGGATTTAAAATTAGTGTGCTAATATATCCTATGCAGCTCATGTGTCAAATTAATTTGAGTAAACTTCGTAATGCGATATCATGATCTGCTACATTGGAGCTTTTACAATTCGGGATAAGGGATTATTCCATATGCTGTTCGTAAGACCTTAACGAAGAAAGTGAATCTTTTGTCCATACAACATTTTGGTTCTTAAAGAAAAAGCTATGATGAGCTTTGGAAATCAAGATCTAAAGGATTGATTTTCTTGATTTCATTCACACACAATATCGAGTAATCTCAAATCAACTTAGTATATCCTTTCACCCTCCTTTCTAAGATCCCTTCGACAACGTTCAACCAGAAATGCATTAAAGTCAGAAGACATATATTCCCCCCCTCAATGAGAATGGAGGGTGCCCAGTTTACATGCTCATAGATTTTTAGCCAAAAACAAAAACAATTTGAAGCACATAAACACTTCGGACTTTTCTTTCAATGGATATACCCATGCATGCCTAGAACCCCATCAATGAAAGTCACAAAGTAAAGATATTTTTCAGAAGAGGGTATCTCCATAGGACCAGAGACATCAGTGTGAAAAAGCTGCAATTTCTGAGTCACTCAAACTAAACTATCTTTTGGAAAGGAGGAACACTACATTTTACTGAAAATACATCCTTCATAGACATATTCACTAGGCGCCTCAAGTTTGGGCAAAGAGGTCACCATTTTAGATTTTTGTAGGCATAGAAACTAGCAAAGTTCAGATGACCAAAGCTTTTCATCTAACATATCCAGAGAATCATGTATTGCACATGTTGAATCATTCAGAGATTTTTCATTGTCTATGAGCTTATATAGCCCACCACACAAGATTCGAGAAGCCATAATCACGTCTCCATTTGACAGGTCATGAACTGTACATTTGTCATCAACAAATTTCACAACCAAGCCAATCTTGGCTAATGCACAAACTGATAACAAATTTTCCTTGATCTATGGGACAAATAAAGCATCTGACAATGTAAATGAACTACCATCAATAATAGTCAGAATGATCTTACCAACTCCCATGATAGGATAAGAGGAGTTGTTGGCGCATGT
>CM035427.1:118666938-118724438 GCA_020310875.1 Ceratopteris richardii
TATGGAAGGCTTGGATGGAGGCTAAAAAGGCATGTTGCCCTAATGAGAAGTAATTTACTCATTCTGACTTCGTTCTTTAGGAAAGCATCTGGATTGGATGGTTATCTCTGTGGAATAATTGCAAAATGGGAATCAAAGAGCACAAATGTTGCAAGAAGGGATATGCTAGCTCGAATGGCCTCACTGTCAATGGTGGGGTCATTAAGGACTCTGCTATAATGGATATCACTAACTTATCTCCTACTTGGCTTTAGGTATTGCTGCTGCACAAAAAGATGTTGCAGGAGAGGCTTCTTCAATGCACTTCTCACAGGCCTCTTCACCTTGATGATGTTGCCAGATACATGTTGCAAAAATTCAAGAGCTGTAGAGGGTTCAAAGACATTGTAGTGAGGTGTCTTCTTGCTATCAAGACAGCCCCTCTTGAGGATTTTCAACTATCTAAACATCTGTATAACACCTCCCCCAACCAATGGAGAGATTCATTACTTAAGTTGTACTCTATTTCCAAATTTGACATGATTTTCTCATGTACATGAGCTTGTGTATCATGAAGCTTTGTATCTCTTTGACTTATATCATGTCCAGATGTATGTCCCCTACTCCAGGAGTATTTGCTAAGTGTTTATTGTAATTCGGGACCCTTGTGTGGGATCCTGCCCTCTCTACACTTACACATACCATCATTAATCTAATCTTCTTGTTGTCTTAAAACAAAAAGGGTGGAGTGCTTATCTATATTTGGTGAGGGTTTGCTACTAGCACAGTTTGTAACTCTTCTATATTAATATTCATTTTTTCTGTTCTGGGTTGATGCATAGGAGCATCAGAGATACTAGAAAGGTAGGCATGTCTAGCAAACTTCATTTCTTTCTAATAGTTGTAAAGTTGATTCCTACTACCATCTCCAAAGCATCTTTTATTTCTTCTAACCCAGATGTTCCATAATATTTGTGCTCTCCATGTGTGCTCGCCATAATATTTGTAGTGGTTGCACTTCTTTGTGGCTTTCAGGAGCAGCTCCCTCTAATCCATAAGCACCTATTTACAACCAAGAGATAAATCAGCAATGTCATTAATGAAGAAAGGATCCACAATATCCTACCCAATAAGGCTATTCCATGAGTTAAAGCCTTTTTTCCTGCACTAATTCATCTTAACAAGAAAAAGAGAACCTTCTTCAGCATTCACCTTTCTAGTCCATAATGAGTCCTGTGACAAAAACCAGAGATCAGAAGTAAACACTAGATTTAAGGTATAACCCTCTTTAACTTTCATCCAAGCATAGAAATACCTCTTATAATTCCTTGTTGAATTTTATCTTTGACTAACGATCCCAGAGCATCACTAGAAATAGCAAACAGAAGAGGAGCAAGGGGACAACCCTATCTGATATATCTATAAAGATTGAAGGGTTCAGAAACAGAACCATTCATAGCCACCCTAGAGTTGGCATTACTGAGTGTTTTTGTCTGTAATCTCGATTATGTTTGTAATCTCGATTATGTCTGTAATCTCGATTATGTCTGTAATCTCGATTATGTCTGTAATCTCGAGTATCTCTATAATCTTGATTATATCTATAATCTCAATTATGGTCTCGATTTATTCCATGATATATAGACAAACTCTCTTCATCAAGAGGAATTAATCTAGAAATAATATCTGCATACTCAATACAATTTGGGGCTATTAACCATTTCCAAAGTTGATCACAAAGAGTTGCTAATAGATAGTTAAGTCTTTTACTGATTGTCATCTTTGGTAACATTAGACAACATCCTCTAATGTTGTAAAATAACCTGTAAGCACTAGTATCAATTATCAATGTATTGTCAGGCTTGTACTCCACATTCTTGTCCTAGAAATGAGCCACTTTCTTGAACTCGATTGAAAAATTCCAAAAACACTGATCCCTCCCCCAAATATCCATAAATTTCCTCCTAAACTCCGCAAATATTGTATCAATACATTTGTTTACCTCGTCTAGATCATATGCACTCCAAATCCAGACATTGAAATGTTCAAGGCACCATTGAGGAAAAGCATTAGTGTCAGGAAAGGCCTACTTACTTTGGATATTCATAAATACTTCAACTTCCAGTATCTGAGCCCTAGGTTGTAAATCCTTGTGAATAGGTTTCAATTCTTGTATCTCCCCCTCTCTTAGGCCACATTGAATCTTTGAAATGTCCCTTTCTATCTCAATAAATTCCGGTTCCATTATCACATGATCCAACCTCTTTCGTTTTTTTGACTTGCTTAGTATTTGTTTAGGCTCTTGATTGCCTTTTTGGTGTAAACACCAATATAGGATTAGTTTGAGTTGAAACTAATACTTTCTGCTCAACTTCCATTGCAATAAGATCAGTTCGAGTTGAAATAGAACATATTTGAGTTGAAATAGGATCAGTTTGAGTTGAAATTGATACTTTATTTAGTTTGTTTTTTCTTTTTCGGCATCTTTGTGCTCAACTTCTATTGCAGCCTAACATTGACTTGCTGAGGATGTAAGACTGTCTTTTGTGGTAGCTGTGGATGGAACTTTGTTCTTTATCTGACCTATAAGCCCAACATCATTACAAGAAGGTGGAAAATATAACTAAATAGTGAAATCAGTTTCCTCACTTTGAAACTATTTTCTACTATCCAAATCATATCATTATGAAAAGGCATCATGAGACGAACGATTGTAAAATTCATACAAATGCGTTCCTAATGTTTATGATGGCATTAAGACTTCAGATTATTTCCAAATTGGTGCTTAAGTTATGGAAAAGTTCCAGTTTGCCCATATAATACCAAAAGAAGAATTGTTTACATCATTACAATCAATGACACAATTGAGCTATCAAATATGTACAGGGTTTATAATACGAGGCAAAGACAACAAAATATTTTAATAACATCGATACAAAATAGGCTGATCACAGACTGTGATGATAGCTAATAGATTTTGATGATGCCACACGTGCGGATAGTAACCATTACAAAGGACAATGATGTAAGAGGGTGAGCACTAGTGCTATTCTTTCAAAAGATCCTCTATGTCAGGTACAACGCCTCCGTTCAAGTGTGACCGAGTAGTCTACCGTGTTGTAATTGGGTGCAAATGGCTTGGCTTCTTTTGTCGTTTCACAAGTGCTTGCAAATTTTGTTTTGAATTTTCCATAAACTGTGCTAGAGTGGCATCCTCTTGTACATGAACACCTATAGCCTGTGTTGGGGATCCATACATGTTAGAAACTAAGGCTGGGTTACAATAGTTTTGCTTCGAGGAGGTTTCATTTGTAGCATTTGTTTGAAGAACATCTCTATTTGGACTCTGAAGAGGATCAAAAGTTGGATTCTGTAGATGACCTGTGTTTGAACAAACAACAGGATCATTATCAACTACAGACTTATGACTAGCTAGATGAATATCTAAGCCGCTAACTAGATCAAGAACATTCTCAATAATTTCGTCTAGACCACTTTGAAAGTCAATGCGTTGGACTCCGCATCATGCATGCTATCAATTGGACAAGGATCCACACTAGCATCCATTGCAGATGGTGTTTGAAGGAAGGATGGAATATTTTCTTTCTCTTTCGATGATGAAGATTGGGCATAAATCTTACTTTCAGCAAATGGTGTACGTCCAACATTCTCACTTGTCCCAAGCTCCCTATCGTATGCAACATCAACATTATTGGTAATTGTTCCTATTTAGGTACGAGCAACTACTTCGCACAATGAAACAAGCTAGATTAGTGTTCCACTAGAGGGTTAAAGAGTAAGAAAGAGATAGTTGATGGATGACTTATTGCAAACAACTAACAACAAACTAGATCCTTAGTAATTGCGAATTAGTAGCAAGCTAATTAGTAATAATTTACTACTAACAACTATCGAACAATCAGCTACTTTGTAATAGCTAATTAAGCTAATTAGTAATAGCTAATTACAAACAACTAACCAAGAACTAGTTACTTTGTAATAGCTACTTAGAAAGAAGCTAATAAGTAATGGCTAATTCGTAATAGTGGATTAATAATAGCTAATTAGTAATAGCTAATTAGTAATAGCTAATTATTAATAGCTAATTAGTAATAGCTAATTAGTCATAGCTAATTAGATATAGCTAATTAGTACTAGCTAATTAGTAATAGCTAATTCGTAATAGCTAATTCGCCATAGCTAATTAGTAATAGCTAATTTGTAATAGTTATTTTGTAATAGCTAATCATGAATAGCTAATCAATAAGAGCTAATTAGTAATAGAAACTTATTAATAGCTGGTCAAGAATAGCTAATCAGTAATAGCTAATTAGTAATAGCTACTTATAAATAGCTATTTCGTAATAGCTAGTTCATAATAACTAATTCGTAATAGCTAATTCGTAATAGCTCATTCCTAATAGCTAATTTGTAATAGCTTATCAGTAATAGCTGATTAGTAATAGCTAATTCATAATAGCTAATTTATAATAGCTAGTCAGTAATAGCTAATCAATAATACCTAATTAATAATCACAAATTAGTAACAAGCTAATTAGTAATAGCCAACTACTAACAGCTATCAAACAATCAGCTACTTAGTAATAGCTAATTAGTAACAAGCTAATTAGTAATAGCTAATTACGAACAACTAACCAAGAACTAGTCACTTCATAATAGCTACTTAATAACAAGCTAATTAGAAATGGCTAATTCATAATAGCGAATTAATAATACCTAATTAGTAATAGCTAGTTAGTAATAGCTAATTCATAATAGCTAATTTGTAATAGCTAATTCAGAATAGCTAATTCGTAACAGCTAATCAGTAATAGCTAATCAATAATAGCTAATCAATAATAACTAATCAGTAATAGCTAATTAGTAATATGCTAATAAAAAATAGCTTATCAGTAATAGCTAATTCATAATAGCTAATTAGTAAGAGCTACTTAGTAATAGCTACTTAGTAATAGCTGATTACTAACAAACTAAATATTATTTCGTAATAGCTAATTCATAATAGCTAATTAGTAATAGGTGATTAATAACAAGCTAATTAATAATAACTTACTAATAATCTAACTAAGAACCAGCTACTTAGTAACAACTACTTAGTAATAGCTATGACGAATTAGCTACTTAGTAATAGCTACATAGTAATAGCTACTTAGTAATAGTTACTTAGTAATAGGTACTTACTAATAGCCAATTGGTAACAAACTAATATATTAATAACTATTTCTAACAACTAACAAATGACCAGCTACTTAGTAATAGCTAATTGGTAACAATTTAATTATTAATAGCTAATTACTAACAAGTAACCTAGAGTTAGCAACTTAGTAATAGCTAACTAGTAACATGCTAATTAGTTACAAACAACTAACCATAACTATATACTTAGTAGTAGCTAATCAGTAACTAGCTTATTAGTAATGCCAATTAGTAACTAGCTTAGTAGTAATAGTTGATTACTAACAAATAACTAAGAACCAGCTACTTTGTAATAGCTAACTAGTAACAAGCTAATTAGCAATAGCTAATTACAAACAACTAACGAAGGACTAGCTACTTAGTAATAACTAACTAGTAACAAGCTAAATAGTAATAGCTAATTACTAATGGCTAACTAGGAACCAGCTACTTAGTAATAGCTAATTGTTAACAAGATTATTAGTCATAACCTTGTAACCTGGTAATAGCTAACTAGTAACAAGATAATTAGTAATATATACTAACAAGTTACCGAGAATTAGCAACTCAATAACTAGTAATAATCTAATCAGTAATAGATACTTCGTAACAAGTAACTAAGAACCAACTACTTAGTAATGGGTAACAAGTAGCAACCTAATTAGTAATATCTAGTTACAAACAACTAACCAAGAATCCAGAGCAGCAATATTACTAATATTAATCAACACGATAAGCTTACCTTTGTGAAAGTTGAATCCACCATCAAAGAATCCAGAGATTGTTTGCCGCACATGTTTTGGTATTTCAGTACCACATTCAGGTCCTAATCAGTTGACTGACACAAGAAAATGTGCTGCAAAACAAATATAGCTATGTGCATGGCTGCATGGCATAACGTGCATTATAAACCTCACCCTCTTCTCAATATTCAAACCACATTCTATGCACATGGATGAAACACTGAGTAAGAGGGCTGATGATAACTCTGGGGGAGGTAATGGCAATAATGGTGACAATTCATTCGATTCCATCATGCTTAACATGTTCTTTACAAAGGATAGATGTCAATTTCCACTCTTCAACCGGTTCTCATGCAACTTATATTCAGCCTGTGTATGTAACAATCCAAATGATCAGCATTGAACCTTAGAAAAATGTTCCAACAAATGTTAATAAAGCTAAATATTACCTCTAGTTCATGCACCTTGTCATTCTCATCTGGCTCAACCCCTAACAACTCCAGATTAACAATATATATCTGAATTTGCGTCTCCAACTGAATCCTCCTCTCACGAGACATTCCCACATCACATCTAAATTCATCTATGGATACCTGTAACTTTTTTCTCATCTCAAAAACTATTGTAGTCACTTTAGACTCAGTAGCCTTTGATAACTTGGCTTGATCCAAATCAATCTTAACTGTATCCAACTTATTCTGTTCACTATCAATTAACAATTCTAAAGTAAGTATAACCTTAGTACCCTCCACTCGCCTTATGGCAGCAACTACCATACCTTGTCGAGCATATAACTCAACATCTTCTTTCTGTTTCTGCAAGTTTGCATCCAAAGTCTCTAACAGTAATGAAGCATCATCATTCAAACTACTATAAAACCTTTGCATCTTCGACTGTAATGTACCCATCTTTGTGCATCTTTCAATTGAAGCTTCTGCAGCTACAACCCATGCCACTTGGTACATAGCTAGATTTTTTGATGTTTGAGTAGTGGTGTAGTTTTCAAATGCAAAGGCTCTAGCGAATGGTAGAGACAATTCATAGTTGGTTGGTACCTCTTGGTAGACTTTCTAATGGAGCACCATTAGTGCATCATAGAACTCTTGCCTGACATACTTAACTTTCATCTTCCCATTGAGTCGAGTTACCTTGAAGACAGACAACCAATCTGCCTCACTAACCGATTTTTATGATATAGTACTTGGATCTATACCAGTGATAAATAGGTCGTAAACGGTGTGGAAATCCTCTTTTTTCTGGCAGAATACACTGTGGTCTAACACTTTTGGATATGCTGGATATATCCACCTCCATCAACAAGGAAAATTTTTTTGTAAATACATGCCCATTACTCTAGTCGTAGCACCAAAGATTAAGTGTAGAGCCCCTATATCTTTGTGGTTCGTGGATGCAGTAAAGAAGGGTCTTACACAGGCCCACAGATAACGTAGGGAATATACATGCAACAACTTTTGTATGTATTAATGATTAAAAATAGCAGTTACATACATGCAAGTTGTTACATCATGCGACACATGAGTGAGTCGCGACTGTTAAGCCATTATTTCTAGGACATGGCATTTGGCCACATGGTCCATATGTTGCACGTCCACGTAATTGTAGTTAAGCCGCTTCAACACTCCCCTATAACTAGAGTACTGGAATGTGACACAGATGTTACTTGATTTCAATGATTCCAAGATGTTTCCTGCAAGAGGATGAACTTATCTGCTCCCACAGGCTTCGTAAGTATATCAACCCACATTAGATGAGTTGGCACATATGCGAGATGAAGTTTTTTCTGCTCTATAAGATCCCATATAAAATGAAACTTTAAATCAACATGTTTCGTTTTCTCTATCGTCCATAAGAGCTCTTGCATCACCGTTTGGATCTAGAGGCCTTCTTTTGTCATGAGAGCTAAGGCCATAAATTTAGCTTCTGCTGATGAAAATGCAAGTGTTGTCTGCTTCTTGGAGAACCAGGTGCTACTTGCCATTTAAGTGGCTGTAAAACTAGCCTATTAAATTACACAGCATTAGACACACCAATTGATATCAAATTTTGAGCTTACCTTGTCCATTGCTTTTGCTTCAATGATGGACTCTTAACAGAAGGTACCTCTCCTCTGCTGAAAATAGTGGCTCTTACATTAGAACCATAGGAATTACTCCTAGCCATGTGAGCACCTAAATGTTGCATGCATGGATGCTAGACCCCATATCTGCTCATACTCATTCCTAGAGATTGCGTTTCACCTTCATCGTTTGATGGAACACCTTTGTTGATGGTAGCTTTCTCTCATGACGGATGAAGTCGTGTAGACATTCTGTGCTCCACTGGCGCAAAATCCATAGACTCGCCACCTTGTGGAGTAAGTGAGGAATAATGACATTTACTATCGATGTTCGAGCCATGATACCCAGCGGGTTGCCACATGAGTAGTGATCGTACATCTAGCAAATTGATATTTTATGAATTTATTTTTTTGCTATTTAAAAAGATTTTGAAATAGCTAAAAATTGACGGTCTTAAAAGCGATAAATACTCCTAAAAAGTGTTCATATTAACATTCTTTTACCCAAATACATGCCTAGCCTCCATTAGTTTTTTTCCATGAATATTTTCACGTACTTGTCTTTTTTCCTTGGTTCCTGCTCATACTTCATGAATGCTTTCAAGTTTTACTCTTAAAGGTCTTCATCTCTAGCAAGAAATCCTATAAACAAAGAGGAAAAGAGAGAGAGAGAGAGAGAGAGAGAGAGAGAGAAAGAGAGAGGGAGAGAGAGAGATAGTTACCATGGATCCTCCATTAATGAGGCTAAGATATACCTCCTTCGCTTCGTAAACATCCTTGTGGATGTGTGTGTGCATGTGAGAGAGAGAGAGAGAAAGTTTTTGAATGGATTTTTCTTGTTTATTTCCGTGTTGTTTGCCTGTGTGTTGAATACACATGTGTGAGAGAGAGAGAGAGAGGAAGGTTGTAGCACTATAGAGTGGAGTGCATTTGGTCACACAGAGGACAGAGAGAGAGAGGGAGAGAGAGAGAGAGACATGGAGAGAGAGAGAGAGAGGAAGACACAGAGAGGGAGAGAGAGAGAGAGAGAGAGAGAGAGAGAGAGAGAGAGAGAGGTTGTAGCACTGTAGAGTCGAGCACATCAGGTTAGAGATATGGGGGAGAAAGAGAGGGGAGAGAGATAGATAGAGAGAGAGAGAGAGAAAGGTTGTAGCACTATAGAATCAAGCAGATCAGGTCACATAGAGGGGAGAGAGAGAGGGGCTATAGTGCTGCAAAGTTGATAAGATCGGGTCACATAGAGGAGCGAGAGAGAGAAAGAGGGAGAAAGAGAGAGAGAGAGAGAGAGAGAGAGAGAGAGAGAGAGAGAGAGAGAGAAATTGATTATGTGTCATAAAGTAAATCTATGATCTAAGGGTCAGACGGGTTCAGAGAGATCTTAAATCTCACACCATTTGGTCATCCATGTATATGACCAAATATCTCGGGCTAGAAGGTCATGTGCTCTTCTAAGCAAGTGATCCACTTAGCTTAGTGGTTAAGTCTCAAGGGTGTAAAGGAGGAGGTCTTGGGTTTAGTTCCCATGGGATACAGAGGGAGAGTATTTTGCCCAAAGAGATCTAGAGCCTTCTAGAAGCATACACCTGAGTTAACTCTAGTTAACTCTGTTGGAGTTAGACGTCTGCGGAAGCACGCGAACAGCACAAGGAAGAAGAAGAAGCTTGGAGCACAACACACAATATTGAATGTATTACTAGAGAATGTACAAGGATAAGTAGCCCATTACGGCAATAGGTGTATATACAAGCCGGGGGAAAAAAACCTCCTAAAGAAGGAAAAAAGTGCCCCGACGGTCCTGGTGTGTTCACACACATCACTACCTAAATATATCAACAAATCCCCCTGGGAGTGATGTGGTGAACAAGGAGCTGGCACTCATGTATAAGGAAGTGCCAAGCTATGTGGAAATCACTCCACAAAAGGAAGTAAGCCCAAAGCTTTGCGGAAAGCTTCAAACTTCTCCCTGGGCAAAACCTTCGTGAAAAGGTCTGCAATGTTCTCCTGCATGGGCACATATGCCAAGATGATCTCCCCAACAAAGAACCTCTCCCTGACATAGTGATAATGCACCTCAATGTGCTTAGTGTGAGCATGGAACACAGGGTTCCTCGCAACTGCCAATGTGTTGTGACTGTCAGTGAAGATGGTGGTGGCAGAAGACTGGCCAACACGCAAATCAGCCATAAGGCGTCTGAGCCACACACACTCAACAATCGCTATGAAAGCTGCCCTATACTTAGCCTCACAACTGGAAGTGGCCACAGTAGGCTGCTTCTTGCTCAACCAAGATATACATGAGCTACCAAGCATGAAGCAAAAACCACTGGTGGACACACAAGTGTCATAGCAACTAGCCCAATCTGAGTCAGAAAAAGCATGAAAATCTGGCGGTAGTGATCCCCCCTTGGGATAAAACAACCCAAGTAGCCGAGTACCACTCAAGTAGCAAAAGATGCGCTTAACCGCCTTCCAATGCGTGACTCCTGGGCAATGCATAAATCTGCTCATCTGTGAGACAACAAACTGAATATCTCGCCGAGTAATGCATAAGTAAATCAACCATCCAACAGCCTGCTGATAGAGAACAACATCAAATGCATCTCCAGCATCATGAAGACTAAATCGTAAACCTGTCTCCATAGGAGTGGCAATAGGCTTACAGTCTTCAAGCAAAACGCTGCAATAATGTGTCAATATATTTTGTTTGACACAAAGCCATTCCACCATAAACTTGCATAAACTGAATGCCCGAATAGTGATGCAAATGCCTCAAATTAGACATCTCAAATGAGGCATGCAAATCAGCCTTGAAATCAGCAATATGCTTCTCAATAGGACCAGTGAGCAGCATGTCATCAACATAGACAACAATGATCAGAAGCACATCATGAGCACGCTTAACATATAAGGTGCTTTCAGTTGGACTGTTCACAAAACCATGTGCAACCACATAGGCATGTATCTTCTCATACCAAGCACGTGGTGCTTGCTTTAAACCATATAATGCCTTTTTTAACCTGCACACCTGGTTTTCATGCCCTTTCTGCACAAAGCCTCGGGGCTCAAAAACATACACTTCTTCATGCAAGTCACCATTCAGAAATGCTGTTTTAATGTCCAACTGATGTTCATTCCAACCATGATGGGCTGCAAGTGCACAAATGCTCCGAACAGTAGTCATACGACATGTAGGTGCAAAGGTCTCATCAAAATCAATGCCTCTTTCCTGTGCATAACCCTTTGCAACAAGCCTAGCCTTATACCTGTCAACTGTACCATCAGGTTTATGCTTCAGCTTGTATACCCACTTAGTGCCAATGGCCTTCTTGCCAGGAGGAAAGTCACATAAAGACCATGTACCATTCTTCATTATAGCATCATATTCAGATTGCATGGCAGCCATCCATTTCTCTGAATTCTATGCTTCATCAAAAGAAACAGGCTCATTGTCATCACAGAGACTAGACGTAGCCATAGCATAGCAATCTGATGCAACGAAGGCACTATGAGAGCCTGAACGAGTACGATATGACAAAGGTGCATCTAATTTGCTGTCACGCAAAGTTTGCACCATCCATTTTGGCATAGTTTTTGCCTGCTCAATATCAGCTCTCTCATCAACAAGTGCATCATGTAAATCTGCATCAGAAATAGAATGATCTGCATCATCATATGAAACCTGTAAAGGCTGAGAAGTTGCCTCATTAGGACCAGCACTAGATTGTCCACCTGTAAAAAGAGGCATCAAAGTATCATACATGTCTTTGGAGCTAACAGATGTCTCCTTAGTACATGAAAGCAATGGCTGAATAGCATCTTCCACAAAGACAACATCACGGCTAACCAGAATGCCCTTAGTCTGTGGATGATACAGACGATAGCCTTTACTTTCACAATTGTACCCAACAAAAATACATTTTACTGCCTTATCATCCAATTTTTTGCGATGTTCAGGCACTAATGCATATGCCAAACAACCAAAAACACGCAGATGAGCAACAGATGGCTTGCGGTCATGCCAAGCCTCATATGGAGTGATAGACTACAACGCTTTAGTGGGACACCTGTTCAGTACATATGCTGCACACATGATAGCCTCAAGCCAGAAACTATGTGGTAAAGCCTGACTCTTGACCATGCACCTCGCCATCTCCATGAGTGACCTGTTCTTTCGTTCAGCAACTCTATTCTGTTGAGGTGTATACGGCACTATACACTGGTGTTTTATCCCACGTTCAGCCAAAAATGCATTACAATCAGAAGACATATATTCCCCCCCTCCATCAGAACGGAGGGTCCCCATTTTACATGCTCACAGATTTTCAGCCAAAACCAAAAGCTGTTTAAAGCACATGAACACTTCAGACTTTGCTTTGAGTGGATATACCCATGCATGCCTGGAAAAATCATCAATGAAAGTCACGAAGTAAAGGTAATTCCCAAAAGAGGGTGTCTGCATAGGACCACATACATCACTATGTACAAGTTGCAATTTCTGTGTAGCCCGAACTGAACCATCTTTTGGAAAGGAGGAACGCTGCATTTTGCCCAAAATACAGCCTTCACATACATGTTTTCCAGGTGCCTCAAGCTTGGGCAAAGAAGACACCATATCAGATTTCTGCAGGCGTAGCAAACTAGCAAAATTCACATGACCAAAGCGTGCATGCCAAAGCTTTGCATCTGACATAGCCTGAGAATCATGAACTGCACATGCTGAATCATTCACAGATCTTTCATAGTCTATGGACTTATACAACCCATGACATAAAATACTAGAAGCAATAATCACATCGCTATTTGATAGATCATGAATTGTACACCTGTCATCAACAAATTTCACAACCAAGCCAATCTTGGCTAATGCAGAAACTGATAAGAGATTCTTCTTGATCCCTGGCACAAATAAGGCATCTGACAAGGTGAAAGAACTACCATCAGCAGTAGTCAGAATGATCTTACCAACTCCCATAACATGATAAGAGGAGTTGCTGGTGCATGTGACAGTATTCCCTGTAGGGGCAGGCTCGAGTGAAGAGAAGAAACTGCGCTGCGAGGTAATACGTTTGGTCGCCCCACTGTCAAAGTACTGGCAAACATCTAAGTCCACTACAGACATGCACTACTCATGAGAAGATGGGTCAAAACTGCAAACAGTAGTAAACACCCATTCTTCTTCCTGCACAAGATTAGCGGACTCTGTTTTTGGTGTAGAGGCTTCTGCAACAACCATACCAGCCTCCTTTTTCTTTGCCTCTTTTGCAGCCAATTTTGGACAGATCTTTATGATATGATCATTCCCTTTACAGTACTTGCAAAACAATTTTTGCTTTTCTGATTTCTTCTCATCTTTATCGTGGTTCTTCGAATGTGCAGCATTTGCAGATTTCTGCTTACTAGTAGAAGAGCTCCATTTTCCTTTGCCCTTCTGACTAGCCAAGAAAGCTTGATCTGCAACATGCATAATGGACCTGTTCTGCCTAGACTGATCTTCTTGCAACAGAACGGAGACTAATTCCTCAAATGATGAGGCATTCGGATTGCCTTTCATCATCAACCGAAGAGTAGAAGCAAAACTCTGATATGAATCAGGAAGACCATTCAGAACGGTCTGCACAAGTGAGCTATCTGGTATAACCTCATCAGCAGAAATCAATTGTTCCTTCAAATCTTTGATCTTCGTTAGGAAAATGTCCATAGAATCACCTTCATTCATGTGCTCACTCTCCAACTGTTTTCGGAGATAAGCAACACGAGCCTCATTCCTAGCTTGGTACAATGTGGTAAGTGTATCCCAAGCATCCCTAGCTTTTCCGCAAGAGCGAATATGAGGAATAATGGCATGTTTGACAGACAAAGCTATCAATGCATGTGCCTGGGCATCTCTGCCATCCCAACGAATTTGCTCTACAGTAAGTGCAACAAAAACAGCAGCACGAACAGGAATCTGCGGAATATCATCTTCGACACCATCTTCATCAGCTCCAGCACTTGTATTTGCAGTACTTGCCATTACAGGTGTAACAGGACGTCTTTCAACACCCTGCACAATGTTCCACAATCCTTTTGCAACCAAAACATGTCGCATCATATAAGCCCATAATGGGTAGTTAGTACCATCCCACTTATCCTCAACAACCAACATACGGAATACATCACTGCTTTCAACCATGGTCGGTGACTAAAATACCTTGATGTAGAAGACTGTACCTCAAAAAGTTGAACAGAACTACCCAGACGAGTTTTGCTAGACCTGTAGCAGACTTCGAGACGCTTAAACTAGCGAACAGAAACTGGTATATACCTTTGGCACAAAAAGAAGAAATAGCCTGCACAAGCACTGCGATAGTGCGTTCGGAGGCCGAAACGAGCTCAGATCGCGATTTTGGCACCACTAAGTGAAGCTGTTTTGATCACGGAAACACGCTGAATATGCTCACCAAAATTTGTGCGATTCTGAGACTGCAAACGGAGGAGTGTTGACGGCGCCCTAGATGAAGCGACGACCTACTCTGATACCAATTGTTGGAGTTAGACATTTGCGGAAGCACGCGAACAGCACAAGGAAGAAGAAGATGCTTGGAGCACAACACAAAATACTGAATGTAGTACTAGAGAATGTACAAGGATAAGTAGCCCATTAGGGCAATAGGCATATATACAAGCCGGGGGAAAAAACCTCCTAAAGAGGGAAAAAAGTGCCCCGGCGGTCCTGGTGTGTTCACACACATCACTACCTAAATATATCAACAAAGTCGAGTTAACTAGGACACTTGGCACACATGCAGCTACCTCATTGGCAAATGAATGGTTAGAATCCAACTACCCAAGAAGGTTGTCCCCTGGAGAGAGCTATATATAGAGGCATATGGTTAGGAGGAGAGTCATCTCCCTAGCACGTTGTGATCGTAATCATCATTCTCTTGCATCGGTATCACAAGTCAATGGTGGAGCTTTCACACTACAATAGATCGGTCATATACCGAGCTTTTTATCGAGGGAAATGAACACACGTATTTTCCCCTAACGTCGGTGTAGGTGCAAATATGCGCGTCGGTATTAAAGCGCCGGTATAGGTGTCGATATAAGCATTGGAATGAGCATCGGTATATGCGTCGGTATAAATGTCAGTATTACCGATGCCCATACCGACAGTTATACCGACGCCACTGCTAAGTGTACCATCACGTATACTAGTGCCCGCTGGGTGTACGGATGCTTATTCCGATGGCATTACTACGAGTACCATCGTTTATACCGATGACCATATCTGCAAATTGTTTTTTTGGGTAGAGTGTGTTGTCTTTTGCTATAGCAACATTACCATGATGTTGCTTAGCAAAAGACAATACACTCTGCCCAAAAAAACCGAGTACATATGATGTGTACTCTAATGTCAACGGAAATATGATTTCATAAAACAGAATATTATTGAACACAAAAGAGATAATCAGAATGAACCATGAACATGAACCATGTACAAGAAGAGTTATGTATTTCATAAATGAGCATGTACAAGAGTGTGGCAAACCAGTGTCATATATGACGCTTTTACAAAATGTGGCACTAAGGTAGGCAGTGCCATATAAAAATCAAATACAAAATTTTGGTGTGCCATTGCCATACACATGCAAAGAATGTTCCATATCAACAGTCCTGCAACATAGAACATTCATGAAATGAGATAAATTGACATGAGATTTACAAAGAAAAAGTAAAAACCAAGTTTATAAATTCATCACCTCATCGCAAATGCTCCCATGAAACAACTGCACCACGTCCCTCCAAGTCCTCCAATAGTGCAGTCAATCCATGACGATATCCATAAGCCTCCTTCGTTTATGTTGGAGGATGACCCATTGCCAGCTCCTGCAACAAATATACAAAACATTAGCGGAACATACATGAGAAGCTTAACACAAACAAATTCAATAAATCAAATGGTACTTACAAACTTGTGACGCATCATGTCATATCCGTCACTGGCCAAATGTGATGGTCCAATCGTATCTAAACATGTGGCTGCAGCACCTTGCTGCTGGCGATATCGGTCAGGAGTCTACTTGTGCTTGTTGTGAATCATATCCCACTCCTTAGCATCTAACCATACGGGCTTTGGTAAGCCTGCTCTGAAAGCATCATGAGCCTCGGATCGTCGATGGGACATAACTTCATGTGCGATGTGCAGAATCCACTCTGAACCAACAAGAGGATGTCCATCGATTGGTCGAAACTCCTGATAAATCGTCTACATGATATAATTCTTCTGATCTTTATCTTGTTCACCCCATTTCAACATGATAGAGCGTCCAAAATGTATGGAGCAAAGTTGTCGTATACATGCACGCATTGCTTTGCCAGCCGCATCCATCACCGGAGCTCCATCTCGAATACTATACATGTTGCAGTCATCATGGTCATGAGCACCCCAAGGTGTACGTGGTGTTCCATGTGGTGTACCACGTGGCGTACCTACATCTGAGGTACTCATCCTAGGAGTAGAAGCAGGCGACACAACGTCCGTCGCACTGCCTCCACAACAGCCACCTCCTCCAGACCTACCTATAGATCCACTCCAATAACCTCCTGCTCCAGAGCGTGACCTCGACCTAGGAGATGGGCCAGAACCTGTATCACACTGAGGTGTTGAGCGCACATGTCTACTACTAGAGCCAGTAGGGGATGGCTGAAAAGATGGTCGTGGTGGAGTCATAAAGCTAGGAGACATACCTTCGGCAGGAGTAGCACCACCCGCAAGAGTGACGCCTGCAAGAGTGACACTGCAATAGTGACACGGCAACAGTGACACCGACGGGAGTGAGGCAGCCAGGAGTGAGGCCAAGGGGAGTGTTACGAGGAGCGATCCAATACTATGACACAACGGCCATATATGCAGGAGGTACATGAGAGATGAACTCTAAGAACTGCTCCTCTGTCATGGAATGTGGAGTGAACGGAGGACTTTCTCCCATCGTGCTCTGTAACAAAAGAACTCAAATAATTAGCATGTGATAATAAAGGTAATATTAGACAAAATGGTAGTGTACAAAAAAACCTAGCAAAAAAAATAAACAAAAATTAGTACGTACAAGTGTTTGATTCAAAAATCCTCTTGGAGATCTGATGCACCGAGAATATCTATCTCTATATTGATGACTTCTAAATCACTTGCTATGCTAGTTTCTTCATGATCATCATCTATTGCTTTGTCCTATATTTCGTCTTCTTCAATGACCTCTTCTTCTCGAACAATGATCTCTTCCTCCTCGACTATCAAATGAACCTCTGAGTCCACTACAGATGGAATTTCTTCTACATCTATGTTCTCACAAATTTGTCTACTATGTGGGGCGAATTGTAAAAAAATAGCCACTTATAAAAACAACTTACTCAAAGTGTTCGGGAAGTACAAATGTATCTTTTTCATCCATCCATAATTTTGTGGAGTCGACTTGAAGCAAACCACTTTTATCCTGTCTCACTATTGCATTTCTTCCAGAGGTGACTACTTTGAACCATTTCACATAAAAAACAAAGTAATCAAACTTCCTAAAAGATAGTTTCAGGATATCTTGAATCACACCACAATAATCTAGCTAGCCTTCTTGAGCATTATCATCTCTTGCACTCGCTCTACTTTTTTGCAAAAAGTTCACCATCACCCCACTATCAAAAGTAGACCTTTATTTATCGATTCGTGCGATCCAAAAGTGTCGTCCATGAGACCATAGTGCACGGTATTTAGTATACTCCCAATCACATCCCTTTGTGAGTTCTTCTTCTTCTTCAGAGATATCTTCACCCACTCCCTTTGCTTGCATTAGGGCGAAAAACGGCCAAAAAGGGGCTGTTTGCTAATGAGAGATTAAGGAAATTGACAAATAGAGTCTTTCCACATGTACAAGAATATAACATTGTTGTCTCCTTTAAGCGTATGAAGAAATTCTTTTTTTTAAGAGAATATGATCTAAAAGCGCCGCGAAAGTGATGAAGATTCTTGTATTCAGTGTACAATTTCTTGGTTTGATGCAAAAAAAGATATTTTTGCACATCACACAATGCATATCTTTAAAGTTCCAAGAATGAAATGATATTTGAAGATACGAAATATTTTTGGGTTCACGAAATTCCATGGTCATTCGGCGACAAGGTTTACCTCAAATCAAAAGTTTCCACGTGTACAAAGCCTTTTTATCTATAAATGTTGGCAAATTTTGTGAATGTCAGTTTCTCCCTTTGAGCATTCTTCTTCTTCTCGATTCTAATGGCTTCTTCTTCTTGTCGTCCTTCCAATCGTGTAACCTCATGTGAGGTTTACAACAGAAGAGAGGATTCTTTATGGAAACCTCTTTCTGTGAAGTTAAATGAATGAGTAACTATGCTTCCTAGCTATAGAGGTGCCCATAAAGTCAAGCATGCTAAAAGAGACGACACAAGAAACCATTGCAGGGGACATATTCTTAGTTTCAAATTGAAGAGATGCGGTTGGTTTGCAAGAGTACAACATGTGTACAACGCTAAGGATCTTGTTCTGGAAAAGCATATGCAATTCCCTTTGTACTGTAAGTGAAGTTTTACAATGATCGTCTATCATTTGAGTTGGTTTTGTATAACAACATATATGTTTTTGTATTGCACATATTTTTCCTTCCAATATTTTAGAGTGGCAACCTCTTGAATGTCTAACACGAACATTCAGAGTTCTTCGTAAGGAATATGCAGAGCTTATGTATGCAGACAAATCCGCTCAAGTTTTCAATAGCACAGAGTTATTTGTCCATTTTGCATATTATCAGGTGCCATTAGGGAGAAGCTCTTATGGAAATCTTATACATTTGCCTGGTCCTTGCATCTCTTCATTAGATTGGGATGCTCCTGATCATTCAACAAAAGGTGGAAAAGAAAGCTTGGACTTTGGATAGCCTTGGACTTAGAGGAGAGTTGTCTAGAAGTACTGATTCATCTAGATTTTCAATCTAGAAAGATAATTGTCACTGCAAATTGGAAATTCAAAAATGTAAGGCAGCTCTAGAATACCTTGATGAGGCATCATCACAATTCAAATTCTCAATTGATGATGCAATAGTTAACATTAGATTAGAGGAAAAACATTATCTTGCATAACTTGCCTGCCACCCAGGGTGATCAAGTTGCAACCCTTTAGATTGTAACAAGTCTCCTTCTTTAAGAAGCTTTTTTTCAAACTTCCATTGATTTTTCTTTGCAAAATGGTGATTAAGAATGTGACTGATTACATCACTTCAATTGTCTTTTTATGGACTATATTCATATTGGCATTTTTTTGTTTAATTTCAAGATTCTGAGGAGGTTTCAATGGTGCAATGATTATACAGGAACTTGCATATGACAAAATGGAAAAGATTGGATGACACGACCGATACAAGTGATACGGGCCATCCGAAATTCTCCGATTGCCCATATCGCTTGCATTGGTCGTGCCATAAAAACTTCTCTATCCTCCACACATTTAACTTTTCTGCAGGATGGTGACTAAGAATGTGACTGATTACGTCACTTCAATTATGTCTTTTTATGGACTAGATTCATATTGGCATTTTTTGTTTAATTTCAAGATTGATGAGGTTTCTATTGTGCAATGATTATAAAGGAACTTGCATGAGTAAATTCTAGGTCATTCAAGAATATAAACCAAGAAATTCTTACATAATATATCTGCCCTTTTAGAACCTTTTTCCATAATTCCATTGTTTTTCTTTTGCAGGATGGTAACTAAGAATGTGACACATTACATCACTTCAATTATGGCTTTTTATGGACTATATTCTGATTGGCAATTTTTTTGTTTAATTTCAACATTTTGATGAGGTCTCAATGGTGCAATGATTATACAGGAACTTGCATATGAAAAAATGGATGGTATGAAAAAATGGAAAAGACTGGATGACACAACCGATACAAGCGATATGAGCCATCCGAAATTCTCCGATTTCCCCTATCGCTTGCATCGATCGTGTCATAGAAACTTCTCTATCCTCTTCACATTTAACTTTTCAACAAGAATAAAGCAAAAACAGACACAAAATAGACATTTTGATGATAGGAACAATTCAATTTTGCTTGAACCATGCAATGAAGTCACTTTTGCTTAGTTCTCAAGAGGATCCAAGGCATATAAATATATTACAATGTATCTATGTACATTTCATGAGTAATAAGCTTTGAAAAGAAATATATTTAATCCTTCTTGAGCCTTTTGAATGAACTTGTCTCTAGCAAATCTCCTCTATATCTGAGGTACTCTTTTCTCCTGTAGACAATAATACTTTGAACATATGACACCCCTACAACCATTGCATAGCTTGAGTAACAAAGGAAGTAGCTTGCCCTTGAAGCATTGAATCCTGCGGCATATCCAAAAATTCTTAATGCACCTGTTCTTTCAAGTAGAAAAAATATGTATGCATTAAAGGGTATTGAAGTAAAACCCATGTATCTTGAAAGAGTCCTCAAGGAGAATAGTGAAAAATCTGCCTCTTCACTATACTGCTTATGAATAACACAAAATAATTTTGGATTCAGTTTTGGAAGATAGTGGATCACTGAATGAATATTCATCTTTGTCTTTCCTTTCTTCTCTATGGTTTTCCTTGTTCCCTTCCCCCTCCCAATGTAGTTGTCTTCATCCAATATAGATATCTATGGAAAAAATTGAAAATCTAGGTTAGAAAAAGTAAAAGGTCTTTTAAAGTCATAGAAATAACTGGAAACAGAAGTAGAAACAAAGCATGAGATATGACCGATCCAAGCGATTAGGGTCACAAAGAATATCCGATGGGCATAATCTCTTGCATCAGTCATGTTTGATTTATCATCCTTAACTTTATAGAAACATATAATTAATGTTGAAAATAATATTTATAAACACATTTAGTTGTTCTATATGGAGCATTCATTCATATAGCTATAAATATGATACTTGATTGGACACAACCAATTCAAGCGACTGGGCCCATCAAGGAAGCTTGGATGGTCCTAATCGCTTGAATTGCTTGTCTCCAAAGGAGGTCATCTTGAAGCTTAGATTGCATGTGAACTTTTGTATCTTATTATTGGTTAAGAATTTGGAGAAGATAATGCTACCATTGCGTCCAGAACGTGTGAAAACCCTAAGATTGACTGTCTATTTGCATGATTTCGATACCCAGAGGTCTTGATAAGCCTTTTTGTATTGATTTCTAGACACGACCGATGCAAGCGATTAGGCCCATCCAACATTTCCAGATGAGCCTAATCGCTTGCATTGGTCATTTCCTACATTCATGCACAAATAGGCTCATCAAGACCTTTCCATATCAGAATCATACAAATAGGCAGTCAACCTTAGGGTTTTGGCATGTTCCTCCGGATGCAATGGTAGCATTAGGTTCTTGATTCCGAGCCAATAGTAAGATAGGGAAGTTCATGACCGATGCAAGCGAAATAAGCTAGTCAAAGGTAGGTCAAACGTGTGTAATCGCTTGTATCAGTCGTATCGGGTATGTAGCACAAGTATGCATGGGTGATGGAGAGAGAAATTCTATGAAGGTTGAAAATGTGAAATGGTCAACGGGACCCGTATTTATAGTCGAGAAGAACCGGGTAACAGTCACATGACGTGGACCAATAAGTGAGTGCCATGTGGCAAAAGACGTTGGGAATCACAACGGCTAGATGATGTGGCCCACTCAAATGATGCCATGTGGCATTGTAACGTTGGGATTCGCAACCGCTAGATGACATGGACCAATCACACATTGCCACGTGTCACCAACGATCAAATCATCCGAGAGACCTATTTAAGCTCCTCTATTCACTTTTTTCATTTTTTGTGAAACTCCTTGCTACCATCAACTTGCCGTTGTCTTCGCGTTTTTACATGCTTTTCAAAACTTTCCATAGACCACATTTTGTGTGAGGGTTTAGGGTCATCATGATCAATTATTTTACAACACGACCGATACAAGCGATTAAGGACATTCGAGGATTTCCCAATGACCCTAATAGCTTGTATCGGTCATGTTTCTTGAGTGCTTTGTGAAAGCTTTTTTAATTAGTTTTTCTGCGTTTAAAATTTGTTCCAAGCTTTTAAACTCTTTTTTGTGCAAGTTGGCTTATTTCGCTTGCATCGGTCATGAATTTCCCTATCTTACTATTGGCTCATAATTTCAACAAAGTAATGATACCATTACATCCGAAACGTGCCAAAACCCTAATATTGATTGTCTATTTGCATGATTCTGATATTGAGAGGTCTTGATGAGCCTATTTGTGCATGAATGTAGGACACGACCAATGCAAGCGATTAGGCTCATCTGAAAATGTTGGATGGGCCTAATCACTTGCATCGGTCGTGTCTGGAAATCAATACAAAAAGGCTTATCAAGACCTCCGGATATCAAAATCATGCAAATAGACAGTCAATCTTAAGGTTTTGGCACGTTCTGGATGCAATGGTTGCATTATTTTCTTAAAATTCTTAACTAATAATAAGATACAAAAGTTCACATGCAATCTAAGCTTCAAGATGACCTCCTTTGGACATGACCAATTCAAGCAACTAGGACCAATGCAAGCGATTAGACCCATCCGATATTCTTTGATGATCCTAATCGCTTGGATTGGTCGTGTCTCATGCTTTGTTTCTGCTTGTGTTTCGAGTTATTTCTATTAAATATATTTCTTTTCAAATCTTATTACTCATGAAATGTACATAAAAAGGGGTACAAGACATTGCAAGTATGAAGGATGTAATCTTTTTTTGTGTAATTGATCCATGTCCTAATATTAATCCCTACTGATCCATGATTTTTTTTTCTCTAGTAAAAGTCCTATTTATATGATGATAATAATCTTTTTTTTGTAGGTTATGGCTAGGACAAAGAAGACAGCAAGGAATTCTCTCCAATCACAACATGGAAACTCCAAAGTGTAAGCCTCGCCATACGTTTTGTTGTGTTCTATTTTAAAGCCTTGCCATCCATTCTAAATTTAAGTTTACCTTGTAGTGCTGCTAAGCTTCTCAAAATGCATATTGATCAAAACATTCTAGGAATTCCTTCATTGAAAGAAGAAAAAAGGTTTGGATACATTCAAATACATGTGCCATTACAGAAATACAACACCTAGTGTGACTAGAGAGTGATTGCAAATGCAGTAAGGTTCTTGGAAAGCAGGTTTTACAACCCTGAGTTGAACTTGTCAGACTATCCATATGCTTGGGTCATCTTGATCAAGGAGAGAGCAATAAATTCCATTATGGAACATGCAATATGCCCTTATATTTTTGGAATGTAAGATTGTAATCTAATGTGTAACCAACATATGTTGGAAGATTTATTGATGTACAAATTGTATGTAATTATGTCAGTCTTCATCTGGAAGATGGTCATTGTAACTATATTTATATGCCTTGAGTAATGTAATGTTGAATTGATCCTCTTGAGAACTAAGTAAAAGTGACTTCATTGCATGGTTCCAGAAAAATTGAATTGGTTCTATCATCAAAATGTCTATTTTGGGTGCTTTTTGCTTTATTCATGTTGAAAAGTTAAATGTGAAGAGGATAGAGAAGTTTTTATGACACGACCGATGCAAGCGATATGGGTAATCAGAGAATTTTGGATGGCTCATATCGCTTGTATCGGTCATATCATCTAATCTTTTCCATTTTTTCATACCATCCATTTTGTCATATGCAAGTTCCTGTATAATCATTGCACCATTGAAACCTCATCAAAATGTTGAAATTAAAAAAAACTGCCAATATGAATATAGTCCATAAAAAGCCATAATTGAAGTGATGTAATGAGTCACATTCTTACTTACAATCCTGCAAAAGCAAAATCAATGGAAGTATGGAAAAAGGTTCTAAAAGGGGAGATATATTATGTAAGAATTTCTTGGTTTATATTCTTGAATCACATAGAATTTACTCATGCAAGTTCCTTTATAATCATTGCACAATAGAAACCTCATTAGAATCTTGAAATTAAACAAAAAAATGCCAATATGAATGTAGTCCATAAAAAGACATAATTGAAGTGATGTAATCAGTCACATTCTTAGTCACCATCCTACAGAAAAGTTAAATGTGAAGAGGATAGAGAAGTTTTTATGACACGACCGATGCAAGCGATATGGGCAATCAGATAATTTCGGATGGTCCATATCGCTTGTATCGGTCGTGTCATCCAATCTTTTCCATTTTGTCATACCATCCATTTTGTCATATGCAAGTTCCTGTATAATCATTACACCATTGAAACCTCCTCACAATCTTGAAATTAAACAAAAAACTGCCAACATGAATATAGTCCATAAAAAGACATAATTGAAGTGATGTAATCAGTCACATTCTTAGTCACCATCTTGCAAAGAAAAATCAATGGAAGTTTGAAAAAAAATCTTCTTAAAGAAGGAGACTTGTTACAATCTAAAGGGTTGGAACTTGATCACCCTGGGTGGCAGGCAAGTTATGCAAGATAATGTTTTCTCTGATCCAATGTTAACTATTGCATCATCAATTGAGAATATGAACTATGATCATGCCTCATTAAGGTATTCTAGGAGCTCCCTTACATTTCTAAATTTCCAATTTGTTGTGACATTTATTTTCCTAGATTGAAAATCTGGATGAATCAGTACTTCTGGATAGCTCTCCTCTGAGTCCAAGCTATCCAAAGTCCAAGCTCTTTTGTACATTACCTGTATTTTGTAGAAGCTTTGGATCTTTTCTTAGATGAACATCACCACCAAGAAATCCCATTTTTGAAAGTAGAGATTCACATTTTTTAATGAAAAGGTGAATGATAGCCTTGTGAACGTAGACTTGCGTGCACTTGATTGCAGTGCTACCCTTGTAGACGACATTGGTCACTTCTTGCACGGTGCCGTAGTGCTCCTGCACATTTATAGATAGATGGGCACTACTTCAACGGACGTCGCTATCATCATCACGGGAGTGGACGAAGCAGAGGAAGTGTGATTACCTGATTGATGGAGTCCCAGCTCGTGACAGTTCCGGTGTTATGAAACAGAACAGTCGCTTGTGTAGCTCTCCACATAATGGCTCCGAAAAAAAGTGGTAGGAGCAGTGTATGCAAGTCAGTCGCCATCTTGAAATGTAGCTTCCACTGCCTGCGATATTTCTTCTACATAAGAAGGGATGCCCATGTTTCTCCTAAAAGTCTAATTAGATCATGAAGATTATGAAAAGGGGTATACCTTCCAGTTTGTGGATCAATTGGATAAACAAATCCATCTGCCCATATGTCGATATGTTTTTTGCCTTCTTTCTGCAATCCAACCACTTTAGAATGTTGAAGAGCCCTTCGGCATACCTTTTTTGTCGTTGCATACTCATGACTAACTGGAATGTTGATATGGAACTTATCACAATGATTTTGGCTGGTTGAAAGGTGAGTGAGAGTGTTTGGGTTGAGGTTCTCCATGGTCTACTACGAAGAGTGACACGAAAGTGTCTAAAATGACATGAAAGAGAGAAACAAGCCTGCTATCGAAAGTAGAGTAAAAAAAGTGCAAAACGGCATAAGCACACATTATATAGGTCCGTGAACAAGAGGAAAATTCAAATTTTCATGAACGCCCGATGAGCACAAACTTTGAGGGATAAGATATCACACATACTTTTCATGATTATCACACAAGTTTCTCTCTTCAAAATTTGCACAAGATACGTTTTAAATGCGCTTACACGGATTTTTTTAAAATGAGTTGACAACTTTAATCCAAATTAAGCACAACTAATTGAAATCCTTACACGGCCCCTTTTTGGTCGTTTTTCGCCCTAATGGTGAAACCGCTGTATCTAGCCATCTGCTCATTAGAAAAGATGGAAGAGGTCGAAGACTTTCTGGAAGAGGGAAAAATCGAGCGGAACGATTCCTTCGAAACTTAGCTCTTTCCTTTGCACTAGTCTCCTTGGCAAGCTCATACTTCTCTAACCACTTCTGCATAGGCTCAGAGTTAACTGTGCAAAACTTCATTGCCTTCTCTCTGAAAGCTGCATCCATTTTTCTTTGCAATCCTTTATATTGTGATTCATCGCCTATGAGACGAACATCTTCATCATCGCTCCATAAGCGAGGCATTTAGAGATCCGACATACATAGAAACTCAGTTATGAATACAAGAGACTCTTGTACAAGCCATCCCTCTGCCATGCTACCCTCTGGACGTGCTCTCTGTCGAACAAACCCTTTTAATGTCTTCATAAAGCGCTCTAAGAAAAACATCCATGGACTATGGGCAGTTCCTGCTATTGCAACTTCATCTACCACATGAACCAATAAATGAAGTTGAATAGTGAGAATACTTGTGGGAAAGTATTTCTCTACCATACAAACAACCTCGATACCATTGAGTTTTGCACTCTCTATGCTATCTCTATTTATCTCTTTAGAAGAGATCCACCATACTAAAGAACTAATTTTATAAATGGTTCTTCGTACATCCTTCGAAAGACAATCTTTTAAGGCTACAAGGAGCACAAACTGTAAAGAATTGTGCCAATCATGAGACTTGAGCTCTCCAAGATCATCGTTTCATGTGAAAGCAGTCTTTAGACACCTCATGCATCCAGTAGGTATCTGAAACTCTAAACTGTTTTCTTCACTTGTTGCTCTTCCATCCTGCAAAGCATCCAAGGATCTCTTGGTAACGATATTGTTTCATTGGGCTTAGTAATTGCCCACAACCCTCGCATACGACCTCGCTCTTCTAAGTCCTCCCTTTGTGCTTTTCTTTCTTTCTTTCTGGTCAAAGTCTTCCAAAGAATCTCTCCCACATTCATAAAAATATGCATCGGGTCTACCAAATGATTGATCAATAATTCACTCCAATAAGGGAGTTCATGAAAAATGGACAACCGTTTCATGCAAGCGACTGGAGTTTCTGAATCCCACAGTTGTTTCCAATTGCTAGCTTTCATTTGGCATTGCGCTTGTCGATCAATATGTCCTTCACATAAAACATGTCCATCAGGAAAATATCTATGGTGTCCTTCATAGATAGTTTTATGTGGTGCTTTGGAATAGTGAACTTCGAGGCGTGGTCTGCATAAGGGACAAGCATGGTAACCTGAAATCGATAAACTTGAACATTCACCATAACCATTCTAATCATGCATCATCCACATAAGTATGCCTTGCACTCGCACGTCTCATCTTCTTATAGGTTGAGACATGTCACGCACAATAATCCCATCCCATAAAGTGCGTAGTTCTTCCACAAGTGGTGCAAGATATACATCCATGTTTTTTACCTTATACTTACCTGGTACAATAAGAGCTAATAATAAATGACCTTTCTTTATGGCCATTCATGGTGGGATGTTATAATTGACCAAACATACAGGCCATGTGCTCCATGAAGAGCTGCATAAACCAAATGGATTTACTCCATCCATAGCTAGGCCTAGACATATGGACCGACGCTCACTAACAAACTCTGGCCACTTACTATCTATGTGCTTCCAAGCACCAGAGTCAGTAGGCACTCGCATTACACCATCTGTAAACCTGCTCTTTGTATGCCATGACATCAACTCAGCTATAGATTTGCATCTAAACAAGTTCTTAATTCGTGGAATAATAGGAAAGTGGCGAAGAACCTTTGTGGGGATTGCTTTGCCTACAAAGTCTTCTCTAAATCTATTTGCTCCACACTTTGGACATACGTGGAGATGCTCATACTCATTCCAAAAGAGGATGCAATCATTTGGACAAGCAAGAATCTTAGTATAATCCATTCCAATGGACTGTAAAAGTTTTTTTGCATCTCCATGTGTTGGAGGCATGTCATCGCCCTCTGGCAAAAGTTGATATTTAAGAGACCTACAATAAGCAATTAGAACGATATTAGTAAATAAAGTTATTTTGATACAACAATGAAAGTTTATTTCAAATCCACTTACCTGAATAATTCAGTGACACTACTATCTGATCATCCATAAATGGATTGCAGATTGAGCATCGTGAGTGACGCATGTAGTACAGATATCTTTGCTCCATTGTAAAGTGGTAAACTAGCTAGTCTTCGCATGTTTTCATATTCTTCATCAACTTCTGATTGTGGAAATTGTGTTGTGTCCATGAAACTCTCGACATCTTCTCCACCATCATGATCTTCGTCCATCTCATAAAATTCTTTGAGCATTTCTTCCATATGCTCATTCCGTGCAATGCCATTAGTACTTGCTTGTATGTCTAACTCCTTTTTTGTTCTCTTTCATCCAGGAGAGGTTACTAGTGCAATGCGGTTTGGGTCCATCTGCTCACCTGGGGGACCATGCGAATGGTAGCGTAGGTTTTCTTGTCAACTTTAATCAAAGAATCCATACTCTCTAACATGTGCAGTACAAATCCGTCATTTTCGATAAATTTGATACTTGCACTGAGTGCAAGGACATGCCATTCTCTCTTCCAGATCCAAACTAGCCATCTCAATATGGACATTTTAGAACATTTGATTTTGTTATTAAACCCTAAAATCATACTCCTAAAGATTCAAAGGTGAAATACTAAAACCTAAATACTTAAACACCTAAAAAACCTAAAACTCTAATCCTAAACCCCTAATACTAAAGACCTATATATGTGTATATGTGTTATATGTATGTATTATATATATGTCTCTTGCTTATATAATTAAAATCCTATTTTTATATATTAAATTATATATAATTAATTAATTAATTTTAAACACTAGCTCTTTTCATATTTATTTATCTATATAATTATCGTATTTTAAATATTTATTTATATATTCAGATTTTTTTTTAATTAGTCCTATTTTTATATGTTTAATTAAATTACTTAAAACACTAGTTCTTTTTATATTTATTTATCTATATAATTATCCTATTTTATATATATATATTTATTTATATATTTAGATTTTTTTCTTAATTTTTTCTATATTTTCTCTTTATATAAACTTAATTGAGTTATATGTATGCCTAAACCCTAAAACCCTAATCTTAAAGATCTAGACCTCAAATATATATATTTATGTATGCATGTGTATATACATGTATATATGTATTATATGTGTATGTGTATGTGTGTATATATGTTATGCAAGTGTTAAAATCCTAAAACCCTAAAAAAACCTAGACCTAAAACATGTATATATGTGTATGCATGTGTATATATATATGTTATGTGTATATATATGTGTATATAGATATGTGTATATGTGTGTATGTGTATATGTATATATATTTACTCCGATTAAAATCCTTAAAATTAAACCTATTTTTATATATTTAATTATATATATTAATTAATTTATTTAAAACAATAGTTCTTTTCATATTTATTTATCTATATAATTATCCTATTTTATATATATGTTTATTTATATATTCAGATTTTTTTGTAATTAATCTATTTTTTATATTTAATTATATATATTTAATTTATTTATTTAAAACACTAGTTCTTTTTATATTTATTTATCCATATAATTATCCTATTATATATATATATTTTTTTATATATTCAGATTTTTTCCTTAATTTGTTTCTATATTTTCTCTTTATATGAATTTAATTGAGTTATATGTATGCCTAAACCCTAAAACCCAAATCTTAAACATCTAGACCTAAAATATGTATATTTCTATATGCATGTGTATATACATGTATATATGTATTATATGTGTATGTGTATGTGTGTATATATGTTATGGAGGTGTTAAAATCCTAAAAACCTAATCAGAAAAACCAAGGCCTAAAACATGTATATATGTGCATGCATGTGTATATATATGTGTATATAGATGTGTATAAGTATATGTGTGTGTGTATGTGTATATATATTTACTCTGATTAAAATCCTTAAAATTAAACCTATTTTCATATATTTAATTATATATATAATTTATTTACTTAAAACACTAGTGGTTTTCATATTTATTTATCTATATAATTATCCTATTTTCTATATATATATTTATTTATATATTCAGGATTTTTTATTATTTTTTTCTATATTTTCTCTTAATATAAATGTAATTGAATTATATGTATGCCTAAACCCTAAAACCCTAATCTTAAAGATCTAGACCTAAAATATGTATATTTCTCTATGCATGTGTATATACATGTATATATGCATTATATGTGTATGTGTATGTGTATGTGTGTATATATGTTATGCATGTGTGAAAACCCTAAAACCCTAATCGGAAAGACCTAGACCTAACACATGTGTGTATGTGTATGCATGTGTATATATGTGTATGTGTATATATATGTGTATAAGTATATGTGTATGTATGTGTAAATAGCCTAAAAACACTAATCCTATTTTTATATATTTGATGTAAAAAAAACTTTAAAATCGAAATTTTATATATTTAATTATATATATTTAATTAAAACACTAGCTTATGTGTGTGTATATGTGTGCATGTGTATATGTATGTGTGTGTGTGAATGTATGCATGTGTGTCTATGTATACATGTGTGACTATATGTGTATGTGTGTGTATGTATGCATGTGTGTGTATGCATTCATGTGTGTGTGTGTGCATACATGTGTGTATGTATGTGTATGTGTGTGCATGTGTGTGTGTGTATGCATGCATGTGTGTATATGTGTGTGTATGTATGCATTCATGTGTGTATATGTGTGTATGTATGCATGTGTATACATATGTGTGTGTATGTATGCATGTGTGTGTATGTATCATGTGTTTATATGTGTATGTGTGTGTATGTATGCATGCATGTGTGTATATGTGTATGTGTGTGTATGTATGCATGCATGTGTGTATATGTGTGTATGTATGTGTGTATGCATGTGTATATGTGTGTGTATGTATGTGTGTATGTATGTGTGTATGCATGTGTGTGTGTGTATGTATGCATGTGTGTATATGTGTATATGTGTGTATGCATGCATGTGTGTATATGTGTGTGTATGTATGCATGCATGTGTGTATATGTGTGTATGTATGTGTGTGTGTGCATATGTGTGTGTGTATATTTGTGTGTGTATATATGTGTGTATGCATGTGTGTGTGTATGTGTATGTATGCATATGTGTATATATGTGTGTGTATGTATGTGTGTATGTATGTGTGTATGCATGTGTGTATATTTGTATGTGTGTGTATACATGCATGTGTGTATATGTGTGTGTATGTAAGCATGCATGTGTGTATATGTGTGTATGTATGCATGTGTGTGTATGTATGCTCTATCTTCCTATCTCTATCTTCCTCTCTTTCATCTCTCTTTATCTCTCACTCTCTCTCTCTCTTTATCTCTCTATCTCTCTTTCTCTCTCATCTCTCTATCTCTCTCTCTCTCTCTCTCTCTCTCTCTCTCTCTCTCTCTCTTGTTTTCATCTCTCTCTTTCTCTCTCTATCAATAGAGAATAAAACAATCACTTACAAGTATGTCTCTCTTTTGTATCGTTGACATCAAAGCATAATGTATGTCGTCTATCGTCGAATTTCAAAGAATCAACGCCAAAGAACTTCTGCAAAATCAAAGAGAAGAGAAATTATAAGACCTAAAGCATAGAAAAAGACAAAGGCTAAGAGTACACGCACCACTTACCAAGATGTGAGATCTATATAGAGAGAGAGTGTGTATGTGTGCATAGAGAGAAAGATTTGTGTGTGTGTGTGCGCACAAGACAATGCAGGCCGCAATTCGGTTCGCGCACGCAAGTTCGACAGAAGACAACCAGTACTGAAACATGCACAAAAATGTTCAAGTTTGCTCTTGGGTTCCCGGTATGTTTAAAACACGGCCTCGGTATATGCGTCGGTATGGGCGTCCGTATGAGCGACAAAAATTTCAGTAAATTACCGATACTTATACCGATGTTGATACCGACGCTCATATCGACGGTCGCGAGACATCCACACGATCCGTTTTAAACAGTCATACCGACGGTCACTTGACCGTCAGTATCTTTAAGTGGACTTTTCCAAGGTTTATACCGACGTTGGGAGTGACCGACAATATAGGCAGCATCGGTATGCCCCTCATATGTTGTAGTGTCACGGAGACCTTGTTGGGTTCATCATTATCTTCCTTAAGCTTTGACCATGAAGACTTCTTGTTGGTTCATGTTTTCTATTAGTTCATTCTTTCATTTATCTTCTTGCAAAAGGAACTGTATTCACGTATACTAATGTATTTTCTTCTCTGCCTCCTGAAAATTTTTCCGCCGAGTTTCCTTCCATAGTATGCAAGGGTGTAAAAGCTTTATCCATCGCTAAAGGATTATGCATCTAAGCAGGTTCGAACGCTCTACCTCACTCGGTTCGAACACACTACCTCACTCATGAGGATGCAATTGGTCTAATCACTGATGCCTCCTCCATTCATGAACTGAACTGAGTTTGAGAAGTTCAGAAACAGCTGGTCTTAAGAAAATCACATACCACAATATTTGTGAGGCAAAAAGATCTGTTCTTGAAGTGGTCGCATCCTGGGTTTGAATGCGCGACCTTATCGTGGAAGGAGATTCCTTCTATATGCAAGATCAAGGCACGTTGATGATAAGTTCTACGATTTAATCAAAAGTCCTTACGTTGTGCTACACAAGCTCGTAGATCATGAATAAAAAAAGATATGCATGTCTATCTACACATAGCTCGGTCTCCAACCTTCAACGTCTAATAAAAGCGTTCTTCTATGCTACTGTGCCAAGCCATATTCGACGTCTATATCATCTTCCGGCTGGTACAAGTATCCATACTATGCCGCTTAGAAGCCTTCATTTCCAAAGACAAAAGATATGTTTGTCCTCGGCTGGTACTCACGCGGAATCGATTCGAGAACATATTCAAACAGATGGTATCGCTCAACCACTACAGTAACAAGGTTTCGATATTTGATTTTGATATGTTTTACGCACCTGCATATTCTCTACTAATCTAGAGCCGAGAAGGTTGGTTTTCTATATTTTCTTGAGTTATCTATAATTTTCAACCAAACCGGAGTGCATACTTTGAAGTCCTTTGATGATCAAAGCCAACTGATCTTCAAATTCGAGCTAAAGTATTTGAAGATAAAAAAAAGGCACTTTATCTATGTCGAAAAAAGTCTTCCATGAAGTATGGTCAAGTGTTCGAGATAGAAGATGACGCTTCGGAGACTTGGAGGTTTTGCCACATCCTATTTCTAACATCCTTTGCTAGAATCAAGTCTATGTCAAAGCAAAATTAAATCAGGAAGTACTCTTGTGAAATCGTGCATTGTTATTTTAATTTAATCATGCACCACTTACGGTAGGAACTCTAAAGAAAGTTAATAACTAAATATGTCCAATGGAGGGTACTTTAAAGCATGCCATGCTTATGCTTATCATAAGTGTATGTATCAATATTTTGATACCATTTCCAATAGTAAGTTCATTCATTTCTAGCCCACCTATAGCATCACATGCATCTGCAAGAATGATTTCAATTCTAAGTCATGCGCCCCTATGCACAAAACGTAGAATCAATGACTTTAGCTTGAAATGTTGATGGTACCATGCAATAAGGGGAAACCAACACTACTTCAAATGAGAGGAACAAATTTGAAGATAGGTTGTTGAAAGTAGAGTAGGATCTTAGATATTTATCCAATGTCTTGGCAGAGGTTGTAGAGCTTTGTTAATCTATTGATGTGCTTTTAGAATCATCTTCGAGCCATTTTGGACTTCCTATACAAGTCCAGAGATATAGGTACGACTATCCTTAGTAGCCATACTAACATGATAGCAACCTTGCCTTCATTTGTTTGTTTTGGTAAAGGATAAGGATCCATCCATTTCCCAAATCGACTTGTTTTTCTTAAATCGGAAGTTTGAGTTGTCTCAGTTTAATGACTCCTACCACTCTACTTTTTACAAACATTTTGGGGCATTTAGTAGGTGTTAGGAAATTAGAACAATATACACCTACTCAAGAACATCCCCTGAACGTGCACAAATGGTAGAGGTCAGTTTGTTGATAGGCCCTTAGGCCTACACATGGTGGATGATTCTCTATGAGCCTCATTAAAAACCCTCACCTTAGAATGAATCCACTCACCTATTCCAAAAGGGATTTTCTCTCCTAGAATGAGGAGGAGCCCAAGTGGGAGGCCTAGGATCGAATTCAACAGATAGGAAAGTAACCATCTTCAAGATATAGATGTTTATTAAAAAAAATATCAAGAAAATAACTTTTTTGGTATGCTAAAGGCTAGAAAAGAATGGGATGCCTAATCCTAAAGGTGGTTGTTTACTATGTACGTGGAGCAAAGCTTTCTTGACACTCTAGTATAGATGCACTAATTCAAATTGAAAACTCTATCTTTTGGACAAGCTAATTGTAAAGCATAATCATTAAAGCCTTCCAAGATGTTGGTAAGCTATCACTTCAAGAAACGAATCCTGATGATTCTTAAGTGATAAAGAAGATGATGAAGTGTTCATAGTATAATTATTATACATTGATTCAATAAACAGAAGATGTTTGTACTTTATGCAATCAAAGTGGATTGTGTTAAAGTAATCTAGTAATATCCTACTATTGACTAGTGATAATAATGTTTTCAAAGTCAAGAATAGGAACACATATAAATGAAACTTCTAGTCAAACTTTCATCAAAAAATGGGATGCCATGTCCTAAGATGATCCTTTAGTTTGATACTCTAAGACATAAATACCATTTCAGCTATAAAGCTTTGAGAATCTGTCCAAAAGTCAAGAAATTCTTTCAAAAAACCAATATAGTAGTGCAATGGATTCCATCATGAATCATTTTCTTGGGTTACTTGATTCCTTATAAGGAATCTCAAGTCCTTGAAGAATACAATCCTTCCTATTAGTGAGAATGAAATTTGTCAAACTCGTTAGATAATAAGTAGTTCCCAAGAAATCCCAAACCATCGGTAGTGGTACATAAGTCCAAAAATTGATAGAACTTAAAAGGTGTATCAATATTAATAAGATTCTTAGCTTTAGAATTAAAAAGGCATTCTCATTTGCTTAGAATAGAGTTGAGGTAAAGATCTCTAAAAATCCTACATGTAAGCCAAAAACCTTAGAAAAGTTTAAGAGATCTTAATGATAAAGACTAAGTCTTTATTCTTGTCACAAGTTCAACCAGACTTGATCAAGCTTGGTCATGGTTGTCTAAGAACTTGCGATTGGAACTACTTTGAAGTTTACCCAAGGATTGGCAATCAAATTTCTTTTGGGAAATTTTCACTCACATTCCATTTATGCAATGGAAAAGTGTGAAAAGAGTAAAGTTGCTTCAAGTCGGAAGAGAGTGAGAAAATTCAAAGTTATAGTTTGCAATTCTGGTGATGATACTTAAGTCTATGGAAGGTAAAACATAATGTTTGCCTATCCTTAAAGGGATTTGGGTACAATCCAAAAATCATGAGTGGATGCTTAGACATAAGCAATGGAGAGATTATTGTAAGTCCCAACCGGAGTGGGTAGGTACCTAAAAGCATCAGCAAGAAAGGAATCTAAAGACAAGAAGAAAAAAGCTCTTGTCACTACAAATTGATCAAGAATAAATCAATTAGACTTGAATCTATTAAAATTCAAGTAGTTTTCATTTGAAAACCCTAGCAAAGAAGAACACATATTCTATCAAGAAGTTTTCAAGTTTTCAAAGCAAAGCACAAGATCTTGAAACGATCATGTAAAGGAATCCAAAACTTAGAATATCAAGTTAGAGGTAATGCCTAGAACTTTGATTTTTTTTTGAGAATTGGAGTAAGAAGGTACTCTATAAAGATATTTTTAGAATTTAGGATAAGTATTACTCACATGTCAATTTGAATATAAAATAGGGTGGTATGGGACACTAGATTTTATACTCAGATTGATGTTGGAAAGATGGTATGGGACATCGGACCATGGGATGATAATTATCTTTTAGTCCTAGAATGAACCTTGAAGTTAGATTTGATCCTCAAAGAACTTTAAATTTTAAAGGCGAAGTTTAAATTCAAGGAGGATAAAAGTATGATCTCAAGATACTTCAAGATCAAGTACGTAAGAAAGTATGAAGTAAGAAACTTCCAATATCTTCTTTTTCAAATAAGGAAAAGAATCTTATTTGAAATTTTGGACACTTCAATATAAAATTATTGTTGATATCTCATAGATTTTTGAAGAAGTCGGACTTTGATTTTGAGTTGATCTTTTCAACTAAGGATTCGATTGACTAAGTCAAGCACCAACTTCCTAGTGTAACTCCGTAGAATCAATCCTTTGACTCAATGAAATGCATAAAATTTGCATTCCTATACTACAAGAAAAAGGGTTGCGTAGCGACGCCCCCAAATTGAAAAGAAAACGGAAAGCGTCGCTTATGCGACATGGTCGTCGCATATGCGACGGTCAGAATTTCGAATTTTTTTTCCCTGACCCTCATCGCATAAGCGATGCTAGCGTTGCTTAGACGACGTTAATTAAAGAGCGTCGCTAATTTCATCGCTGCCTAGCGACGCTGGGAGCGACGTTGGCAAACTGCAGAGTGTCGCATATGCGACGCTCTGGAATGTAAAGAAAAAAATTTGATTTCTCCCGGCACATTTGTGCCGGGACTTGGACGCGAGCAAGAAGAGACCGAGAGAGAGAGAGAGAGAGCGCACGAGAAAGAGAGAGGGCCGCACAAACTAACAGCAAGCAGGTATGCGCACACACACACTTACATACACATACATATGTACACACACACACTTACATACACATACATATGTACACACACACATATACACACATAGACACACACACACATACACATACACACACACACGCATACACACAAATACGCACACATATACACACATACACAAATAAGTTTGCATACACACATGCACACATAATGCATACACATGCACACACATATACACATACATATACACACACATACACAGACACATACACACACACACACATACACACACACATACACACACACACATACACACACACATACACACATGCACACACATATATGCATACACACACACATAGAGAGAGACATGCACACACATACACATACATGCATACATAATGCATATGCATATGCGTACATCCATACATGCTTACATGCATACACACACATATGCATACATAATGCATATGCATATGCGTACATACATACATACTTACATGCATACACACACATATGCATGCATAATTCACATGCATACATACACATACATAATGCATATGTATACATACACATACATAATGCATACACACACATATGCATACATAATGCAAACACACACATACACACATATGCATACATACACACATAGACACATACACACATACACACATACACACACATAGACACATACAGACACATAAACACATACACACTCATAGACACACACACATACACATAGACGTGCACACACATACACACACATATACACACACATACACACATAGACACATACACACATAATGATGCATTCACACACATACACATGCATACACACATATACACACACACATAGACACACATATACACACACATATACACATATACATACACACTCATAGACACACATAATGATGCATTCACACACATACACATGCATACACACATAGACACACATATACACTTACACATCCAAACATACACACTCATAGACACACATTCATACACACACATCCAAACATACACACTCATAGACACACACACATACACACAGACGTGCACACACATACACACACATATACACACACACATACACACATACATACATAATGATGCATTCACACACATACACATGCATACACACATAGACACACATATACACACACATACACACATACACACACATATATGCATACACACACACACACACACATAGAGAGACATACACACACATACACATACATGCATACATATGCATACATAATGCATATGCACATACACACACATAGACACATACACACACATAAACACATACACACTCATAGACGCGTAGCAACACATACACATAGACACACACACATATACACAAACACATACGCACATAGACACATACACACATAGACACATACACACATAGACACATACACACATAATGCTGCATACACACACATACACATGCATACACATGCATATGCATACATACATGCATACACATACACACAAACACATACACACAGATAGACACATACACACATACACACTCATAGATACACACACATACACATAGACACACACACATACACACACATAGACACACACACATGCACACATACACACATACACATGCATACACACACACACATACACATGCATACACACACATACACATGCATACACACATACAGACACATATACACACACATACACACATAGACACACATATATGCATACACACACATAGAGAGACATACACACATAAACACATACATGCATATATATGCATACATAATGCATATGCATATGCATACAATGTACATACATACTTACATGCATACATAATGCACATGCATAGATACATACACACACAGACACATACACACATACACATACACACACAAACACATACATACTCATAGATACACACATATACACATAGACACACGCACATACACACACATACACACATAATGATGCATACACACACATACACATGCATACACACATACAGACACATGTACACACACATTCACACACATATATGCATACACACACATAGAGAGACATTATAAACACACACATACACATACATGCATACATATTGCATATGCATATGCATACATACATACTTACATGCATACATAATGCACATGCTTACATACACATACATAATGCATACACACACATACACACATATGCATAAATAATGCATATGCATACATAATGCATATGCATATGCATACTTACATACTTATATGCATACATAATGCACATGCTTACATACACGTACATAATGCATACACACACACATACACACATAGACACATACACACATAATGATGCATACACACACATACATATACATACACATACATATGCATACATACATGCATACACATACACACACATAGATACATACACATAAACACATACACACTCATAGACACACACACATACACATAGACACACACACATATACACACACATACACATGTAATGATGCATACACACATACACATGCATACATAGACACACATAATGATGTATACACACACATACATATGCATACACACACATATGCATACATACATGCATACACATACACACATAGACACATACACACACATAGATACATACATACACATAAACACATACACACTCATAGACACACACACGCATAGACACATACACACATAATGATGCATACACACACATACATATGCATACACACACATATGCATACATATATGCATACACATACACACACATAGATACATACACATAAACACATACACACTCATAGACACACACACATACACATAGACACACACACATATATACACACACATACACACATAGACACATACAGACGTAATGATGCATACACACATACACATGCATACATAGACACACATAATGATGCATACACACACATACATATGCATACACACACATATGCATACATACATGCATACACATACACACATAGACACATACACACACATAGATACATACATACACATAAACACATACACACTCATAGACACACACACACACATAAACACATAGACACATACACACATAATGATGCATACACACATACACATGCATACATAGACACACATAATGATGCATACACACACATACATATGCATACACACACATATGCATACATACATGCATACACATACACACATAGACACATACATACATACACATAAACACATCAACACTCATAGACACACACACATACACATAGATACACACACACATACACACACATACACACATAGACACATACACACATAATGATGCATACACACACATACACATGCATACACACACATATGCATACATACATGCATACACATATACACATACACACATACACAAACATAGATGTTGGTGCATTTTACCCAAGCCTACATGCTTGATATATTTGATATCATCCTCATTTGTAAGTCACATGAGTAGTCATGTGAACACCTCTTGTAAAAGAGTTCATTTTTATCTCTTGTAATTGAAAAAAGAAAAAGGAAAAGGTTGGCTTACCTCATGCATGATATACAAGCAAATTCATGGCTCTAACTACCTAAAACCACGAAATTTAGAGCTGAGGGAATCTCTCCTAACTTTGGGGATCACTTTTAGGTGGAGCCATTTGAATTCGAATTCAAAACTCCCTCCAAGAATAGCTATAAAAAGAGCAAAAAGGAAGAGGCGATTAGCAAGCCTTGTACGTGACCACTTGATGTCATTTTGTAGAGATTGAAGAGCTTACTCCATAGCTCTATCATTCTACTCCCATTGTGCAAAGATTCATTGCCAATGTGGTTGTAATCATATATGAATTTATACATTTATCATCATTCACTTCTCTGTTTTGTTCTCTGCTATACTCACTCAGAGTAGTAACTTCAGAAGGTCATATCTCGAGTTCTACTGAACCTTTTTCAGTGATTTAACTTGCGTTGGATAGCTCATACTGTCTAATTGCTAGCTTTAAATTTTCAAGGTCATTAAATTAATTGTTTTGATGATATCTGCAATCTACTGCTCATTGGTCTATCTCTGCAGAGCCCCGAGAATGGTGGGCATGTTCCAGAAATTGATGAAACTTGTTCTCAGTGCTCAGTCCATTATTTGAAGTACTTTAACTTGGATTTGGAAGCTTGCTAAATCTATTTGCTATGCTGGAAAGGAATTTTTCTAATTCTTATCAGGTTCAGAGCACTAATCATTTTTTCCAGCAGGTGTATGTCCAAAAATAGCAAGTTTTGGGAGCTAGTCATTTCGCAACTTGTCTGTCTTGACTTAAACTTTTTGGGATACATGTTCCAAAGTACTTGGCTGATATTTTGGTGGATTTAGGAAGATTAAAGGGTCTAGTAATCAACTCTGAAGTCTCAGTTGGCTGGTGTGAAGCTGGTTGTAGCAGCACCTACTCATCTTTGGATTGCATCCACCATCTCTCTTCACAGTGGTATCAGAGCATAGTCAAGCAACATGGGAGATGGATTTCCATAAACAATTGACAAATTGGATCGAAACAACTACCTAGCATGGTCTCTAAGGATGGAGGCTTACCTTCAAGGGAGGAATCTATATGGATTCATATCCGGAGATGAAGCAATGCCAACCATGAGGAACAAAGGGCAACCATCACATGAAGAAGTGGAAGGACTTTCGAATTGGTGTTCGAAGGATGCACTTGCAAGGGCCTATATTCTAAACTCAATCTCTGATTTTCTTTTACCTCATGCGAAGGATGCAAGACATCAAGAGAGACGTGGAATGCACTTGCTTTTTTCTTCTCTTCCAACACTCGAGCAAGGAAGAACCAATTGTGGATGGAGTTCACAACAATGAAGAAAAGCCCGAAGCAAAATGTGACTGATTATGTCACAAAGATGAAGGAGATTTCCGACCAACTTGGAAGCATTGGAGAGGTAATTGAAGAGGAGCAAATCATAAGACAAATCATGAATGGAATCAAAGCAGACGACAAGTGGGAGTCATTCACAACAACCATGGATTTATACATGGATATGCATGTACCTGACCTCAACACACTCATGGGCCAACTCTTCACTCATGAAGCAAAGATTAGAAAAGGTGGTGAGTCCTCAAGAGGTAATCAAACTTCTGCCTTATATTCTGATAAAGCTAAGGTCAAGGACAAGTCAAAGAATAGGAAGAATGAAGATGAAGGAAGCTCTTTCCAAGCAAACTTTTCAGGTAGAGGAAGAGCTAGAGGAAGAGGCAGAGGTGGAAAGCAAGGTAGGGGGAGATTCCAATCATCTCAACCTTGCAACATATGTGGCTTATCTAACCATACTACTGAAGAATGTTTCAAAAATCCAAGGAACTCAAGAGGAAGAGGATTCAATAGAGGTGGCTATGGATCAAATAGAGGTAGATACAATGGAGGCTACAACAACAACAACTACTAAAACAACAATTACAACAACAACAACAACTATCAAAGTGGCCATAGAGGAAGAAGAGATTACAATAACTATGCAGAGGACCAAATTCAAGAAGATTCATTATTGATTATGAATCTATCAGCGAAGAAGGGTAAGGATGATGATCACATATTTTACATTGATTCGGGATGCTCGGACCATGTAGCAGGAAATGTGGCTTTACTTTCTGATTTGGAAGATCCTCATAACAAGCATGAAGTGCAGACAGGAGATGACACAAAGCACTCAGTGGAGAAGATAGGTAATGTGAAGACATCAGATGGGAATATGAACCTCTTAAGCAAAGTCTTGTATGTCCCTACAATTACCAAAAATTTAATAAGTGTTGGACAGATTGTTGAAAAAGGATTGCAGGTTAGATTCAACCGATTTGGAGCATATGTTGAAGACCCAAGGCAAGGCTTTCGAAGGATTGCCAAAGGAGAAAAGACAGGAAGGCTTTTCACTTTTGAAGTGGAAGATACAAAGAACATAGCTTTGTTTAGCTATGGATCTCAAACTCTTACAGAGTTGGAGATATGGCACAAAAGGCTTGCTCACATTGGTGAGAGGACACTCAAATAGATTTGCAGGGACCAAAGTGTACTTGGTTTGCCTAAAATCACAAGGCAACACATGATTTATAAGTGTGAAGCTTGTCAACTCGGCAAGGCTCATAGACAACCTTTCAATAAGAAAGGATATATGTATCAAAATCCTTTGGATCTAGTGCACACAAATGTGTGGGGTCCAAGTAAGGAGCCATCTATATCACGCTCAAGATATTATGTGTCTTTCATAGATGATTGTAGCAGGTGGACCATTCTGTTTTTCATGAAGCACAAGGATGAAGTGTTTAATTGCTTTAAGAAGTATATTGCTCTTGTTGAAAATCAAATAGGTAGGACTTTGAAAAGACTCAGATCAGATGGTGGAGGAGAATACTTCTCTTCTGAATTTGATGCCTTCTTGCATGAGAGAGGCATTAAAAGGGAAGTCACTACAAGGTATACACCCGAACTCAATGGTGTAGCAGAGAGGAGGAACAAAGCTATTGTCGAAGTTGCAAGGTCCATGCTCAACGAAAAGGGATTGCCAAACTACCTATGGGCAGAGGCTGTGTCGACAGCCACATATCTCATAAATAGACTTCCATCTAAGTCACTAGATGGAACCACTCCATATGAAGTGTGGAATGGAAGAAGACCTAGTCTAGAGCATTGTAAAATCTTTGGATGCTTAGCCTATGCTCACATTCCTTCTCAAGTAAGAGGGAAATTGGATCCCAAGGCAGAGAAGTGTGTATTCATTGGTTATGATCAAAACCAAAAAGGATATAGATTGTACAATCCAACCAATAAAGGATTTTTTGTGAGTAGAGATGTAAGTTTTTATGAAAACAAATCATGGTTTAATGATGACAGGAAAGTGAAGCTGCCATATGACTTGGATGAAGATTTTCCATCACTTCAACCAAAGGAGCCAAAGCAGATTGAAGAAAGTGATTCGGAGATTTACCTAGAAGACTTGGAAAGACTAAAGCTATGGAAGAACAAAGGAAAAGCAAAGATGCAGGATGCTACATATGGACCCGAGAGCTCACATCAACCACTTAGAAGGTCTTCAAGGGAGAAGAAGAAACCAGAGAGGTTTGGTTATGGTACTTCTTTGGTCATGAAGCACTCAATCTACATTGCAAAGGATTCAACCAATGAAGAACCTACCACATTCGAAGAAGCACAAAGCAAGAAAGCTTGGAGAGATGCAATGGATGAAGAAATGGAAGCCTTGAAGGAGAATGACACTTGGGAGCTTGTACCTAACAAGCCATCTATGAAGATAATCAGATCTTGATGGATATACAAAATCAAGAGGAATCCAGATGGAAGTATAAATAGACACAAAGCAAGGTTAGTTGCTAAAGGGTTTTCTCAAACGCATGGTATTGATTATGAGGAGACTTTCTCTCCTGTTGCAAAAATGCCTACAATCAGGGTTCTCATTAGTCTTGCTGCATCTAGAAATTGGAATCTTTATCAACTTGATGTAAAGAATGCTTTCTTGAATGGATGGATTTCTGAGGAAGTGTATATGGCACAACCTCCTGGATATGAGGATGCACATCATCCTAACTATGTATGCAAACTAAAGAAAGCTTTGTATGGATTGAAGCAAGCTCCAAGAGCTTGGAATTTCAGATTGGTGACTTATTTGCAGGACCAAGGATTCAAAGCTAGCAAGGCAGATACCTCTTTGTTCATAAAGAGGAATGGATCTGAAGTGATCTATTTATGTGTGTATGTTGATGATATTATTATCACAGGCAATGATCTTGAAGGAATCAAACAGGTAAAGAGTCAAATGAAGGAGGAGTTCAAAATAAGTGACCTCGGACCACTCACTTATTTTCTTGGATTGGAGTTGATCTACACAGATTCAGGTATATACATAACACAAAGGAAGTATGTCCATGACATGCTCGTCAAGTTCAAGATGGAAAATACCAAGTGTGCAGGTACACCTATGGAGCAAAATCATAAGCTTAGTGCTTATGAAGGAGAGCCAATTGAAGACATCACAAGCTATCAAAGCTTGGTTGGAAGTTTGAACTATGCAACACTCACAAGGGTGGATATATGCTATAGTGTTAGCATATTGAGTCAGTTTATGCATAAGCCGAGAAGACCACATATGAAAGCGGCCAAGAGAGTCCTCAAGTACCTAAAGGGGACCATGAATGAAGGTTTGTTCTATTCATATACTTTAGATATTGAGCTAAAGGTCTACTCAGATGCAGATTGGGCGGGATCTAAAGATGATAGAAGAAGCACATCAGGGTATATATCATTTGCAGGTTCAAAAATCATTTCTTGGTCATCGAAGAAGCAACCAACCGTGGCATTATCTTCTACCGAAGCTGAATATAGAGGTTTGGCTAATGCAACTCAAGAAATCATGTGGTAAAGTCTTTGTACACAGATCTTGGACTTCATTCTTCAACACCTCACATTTTTGGTGACAACACAAGCTCACTACATCTAGCAGCTAATCCGGTATACCATGCTAGAACCAAGCATAGTGAAGTCCACTACCATCACGTAAGGGAGAAGCTAATGAGCAAGGATATTCAACTATCCTATGTCTCTACAGATATGCAATGTGCCGACATGTTGACTAAAGCTCATGGTACAAAATTAAGTAGATTCAAGTTGATGATTGGCTTGCAGGAAATCAAGGACAATTGAAGACTTATTTGAGGGCCAAGCATGTTAGGCTTGAGGGGGAGCTGTTGGTGCATTTTACCCAAGCCTACATGCTTGATATATTTGATATCATCCTCATTTGTAAGTCACATGAGTAGTCATGTGAACACCTCTTGTAAAAGAGTTCATTTTTATCTCTTGTAATTGAAAAGAGAAAAAGGAAAAGGTTGGCTTACCTCATGCATGATGTAAAAGAAAATTCGTGACAACTAAATTTAGAGCTGAGGGAATCTCTCCTAACTTTGGGGATCACTTTTAGCTGGAGCCATTCGAATTCGAATTCAAAACTCCCTCCAAGAATAGCTATAAAAAGAGCAAGAAGGAAGAGGTGATTAGCAAGCCTTGTACGTGACCACTTGATGTCATTTTGTAAAGATTGAAGAGCTTCCTCCATAGCTCTATCATTCTACTCTCATTGTGCAAAGATTCATTGCCAATGTGTATGTAATCATATATGAATTTATACATTTATCATCATTCACTTCTCTGTTTTGTTCTCTACTATACTCACTCAGAGCAGTAACTTCAGAAGGTCATATCTCGAGTTCTACTGAACCTGTTTCAGTGATTTAACTTGCGTTAGATAGGTCATGCTGTCTAATGTCTACCTCTAACTTTTCAAGGTCATTAAATTAATAGTTTTGACGATAGCTGCAATTTACTGCTCACTGGTCTATCTCTGCAGAGCCCCGAGAATGGTGGGCATGTTCCAGAAATTGATGAAACTTGTTCTCAATGCTCAGTCCATCATTTGAAGTGTTTTAACTTGGATTGGGAAGCTTGCTAAGTCTATTTGCTATGCCCAAAAGGAATTTTTCTAATTCCTACCAGGTTGAGAGCACTGTTCATTTTTTCCAGCAGGTGTATGTCCAAAAATAGCAAGTTTTGGGAGCTACTCATTTCGCAACTTGTCTGTCTTGACTTAAACTTTTGGAATACATGTTCCAAAGTACTTGGCTGATATTTTGGTGGATTTAGGAAGCTTAAAGGGTCTACTAATCAACTCTGAAGTCTCAGTTGGCTGGTGTGAAGCTGGTTGTAGCAGCACCTACTCATCTTTGGATTGCATCCACCATCTCTCTTCACAATAGATACATACATACACACTCATAGACACACACACATACACATAGACACACACACACGCACACATATACACACACAAACACACATAGACACTTACACGCATAATGATGCATACACACACATACACATGCATACACACATACAAACACATATACACACACACATACACTCATACACACATATATGCATACATACACACATATATGCATAATCACGCATAGAGATACATATCACACATACACATACATGCATATATATACATACATAATGCATATGCATCTGCATACATACATACATACATACATACATGCATACACACACATACACATACATACACACACACATATACACACACATACACACATAGATACATATACACATAATGATGCATACACACACATACACATGCATACACACATACACACATATACACGCACATACATACACACACACATGCATACATACACATACTTAATGCATACACACTTACATATGTACACATATATATATTGATTTCTAACCATTTTGTTTTATATGTTAGGTATTATGGATCCCAGTAGAGAGAGAAAGGCAAAACTCACTCTCATAAAAAGTCTTACGAGAGCAAGAGTTCCGTCTGATACTCTAGGGGCCATAATGCATGATTACGCAGAGGTGTCTGATGAGGAGCTGGATTATACGGTATTTTTGTAGTGAGCATGATGAGAGGGATAAGAAATATGTGCTTAGTTCACTTGAGACAGAGTTTGGGACAGGATGGTCCCTTAAGTGGTGTTTAAAAGAGATGCGGACACTTATGGCTCATCGTCGCGACAATGCACGGTATGCACTGCTTTTATGTATATATATGTGGATATGAGTATGTGTGTTTAGGCTTGTATGTATGTATATGAGAGAGAGAGAGAGACTAGAGGTATAAATACACGCATACACACACATGCATATATACACACAAAACACATGCATATGCACATATAGATACACATACATACACAACACATGCATATGCATAAATAAATAAATAAATAAATAAATCCTATTTCAAAAATCCTAAATTGAAAACACTAATTTTGATATTAGGGTTTTGAAATCCCTACTTTAAAAACTCTAATTCAACTTTTTAGCCATATGTTTGAAGTATATGTACACCTCCGACGTCCTACTAGAGAGATGTCTCTCCTCCCAACCTTATGCCTCTATATATAGCTACTCGAATCAACGAGGATCATAATATATGTAAAGCTATATACACATCATGTAGATAGGATACATAAATATAAAATGGAGTAGATATACTTTGCATCACACATACATTCTTAAATGCAATATACATACTAACATATTTACATGTACACATTTACACATAGACATATATACATGTACACATCACATATACATGCCTACATGCACACATAAACATATATATACATGCATACATATTTACATGTACATATTTACACATAGACACATATAAATATATACATGTACACAATTATAAGCACTTGCATATATTATATGAATACATGAATATTTTACATAAATGCATATGCTTATATACACATATGCATATTTAACACATGTATACATATATCACACACATGCAAACACATACATATACATGAAATACATATATATGCATACTAATATATGTATACATATAATACACATGAATACGCACACATATGCATAAATACATGATAAAAATTTGCTCCTCGAAGATAAAGCTATATATAAAATAATTAGGCATACCCCCGAGCTTCATGTTCTAACTTAGAAGAACATGATTTCATCTCTCTAATAGGATTCATCGTTATTCAAGTTAATTAAAAAAACCTATTATCTGATATCGATTCAGAAGCTTCAAGTTATTGATCGATAACTAGAGTACAATTTACTATCTAATATGCTCATATGTTTCATTATTGCCATCATTTTGGTAAGACATCAATATAGTCTCATCTTCATTATCCTTATTGATTTCATTTATTTCTTCTATTGTTAAATCTATGTTCTCATGAATCACATCATCTATTGATGGATTAATATCTATTTCTGGTAATTCCTCTTCCTCATCAGTACAATCAGCATGTAGAGAATTATCCTCTTCATCAAAAACATTAGTATCATTATCACGTATAATGATTCTAATTTCTATTTCAGATGTTGATGTATCAGTATCTGATGCTGAATCATCAAGAGGACTTTCTTCGATCTCTCTAACAATAAAATGTTCAAACAATGACCTACCTCTAGGTTGCACATGAATGACTTGCCACCAAGGATGAGCATCTGGGTTTTTACAAAAAAATGCTTGTTCAATATGCCTAGGAAGAATATACGGTTCTTTAGTAGATCGCATTACCTTGGAAGAATCAATTGCCCAAAACCCAGATAATTCCCTTCTTAATGTAGAATTACTACCTTTATACTCCGCTCGAAACCAGTCAACCTTCAAAATGACCTATCAAAATATATAACAACAAAAACCCATTATTAGGTGCTTAAGAAAATAACTAACTCTAAAAAAAATATATAAAATTTTTTCTACCTGTTTGAATGTACGAAATGAAATTTCGTAGATACCAACAATAGTTCCTACATAACCAAGTTCCCTATCTATAACGTTCGTGTCTTTTGAGCTAGCACGTGATAGTTGCTTGAAAGAAGCAACAATACTAGAATCCTCTATTTTACGTACAGAATCAATGGCTTTGATTCTAATATGCTGTCCAAAAGCCAACATATTAGTAAACATTCGAGCCTGCAAAATAAATTCAATTAGTAAAAGAAACTAACATACAGATATGAAAAAAATTAAATATTATTTTACCTTTCGTTCACAACCTATCATTAACTCTCTTTGCTCGTCTGAGATTTCTTCATTATTTGCGTTGGCACGTTGCAAACGACTATATAGCCAATCCGTGAAAGAAGGTATATCTGTAATCTCATTATTATCAAGATTACGTCTAGATCTTTTGTTTTTTCGCCTTTTACTTCGGAGACTTTGAAGTTCCTCGTACTCGCTAAGGAATGCTTGCATGCATTCGCTATTATATGCTACAAAAGTAGAAACATCATTTTTTTCTTGAAATGTAAATAAGAATGGAACCCCCTTACCTAATAATACCTCATCTGTTATTTTTGAAGAAGACTCGTTGGTCCAGGCACGTGGAGCTTCTTCATGAACTCTTTCAAGGTACTCACTAATGTAATACATGCACTCTTCAAGCATCCAACCCTTTGCCATCGATCCTTATGGTTTTGCTCTTTGTCGCACATAACCTTTTAGTATTCCCATAAGTCGCTCGACCCAAACCATCCATCGAGTGTTGACAACACCTGCAATCTCTATCTCATCTACAAGATGGACTAATAAATGAACCTGAATATCAAAAAATGAAGTAGGAAGTTCTTTTTCCATCAAACATAGTAGCTCTTTGCATTCACGTTTTTTTTGTGGGATCGAATTTTTATCGATCTCTTTCGATGTAATCCACCTATACATATCATAAAAACAATTATAAAGAAGTTAATTAAAAAATAAAAGATATCCAATATTCATACATATTAAATATAAAAGTATCATAATTACCTTATAAGTGATCCAAGAAGATAGATCACATCTCGTACTCCTTTTGTTGTACATCCATCGATAACCAAAAGTAAAATATGTTTCAAAATGTTATGCCAGTCATGGGTCTTTAACCCAGATAAGCTCTTATCATCCATAGTAAACATGTTTTGAAACGATGCTCCATATCCTGTAGGAGACTTAATCAATTGAATTCTATTGTTGATAGTCTGTATCTCTTTTGTTGTAAGTACCCAAGGAACAGATGCATAAGTCGTTTCTTGTCGATGTCTATAAAAAACTGGCCATAACTTTGGTTTGGATTTTTGATCTTTCAAATCATTCCTTGATGCTGTGGTATCTTTTAGTCCAAGAAGATGTTGCCATATTGAATAACCAATATTTTTGAATATATGCATAGAATCAAGAAGATGACATACTTTCAACTCTTTCCAATACTCCAAAGAATACCATATTGATATGTTCTCAGCGAGTGCCAATTTTCCTTTACCTCTGTTCACATACTCATTATCTGAATCATCACTGAAGATTTCTGCTTCTGGATCTATCAGAGGTCCATTTGTCCATTTTTTATACCAATCCATAGGCGTCATAGGTTTTGGATATTGGCCTGTTTCAAGCTTTCCATAAAAATGTATCGCTTCTCTTTTAGATCTTAATGGATGATCATCAAGCAAGAATCTTCGATGTCGAAGATAAATATTTTTGTTGAGATTCTTACTATAGGTTGATCTCAACCAATCACCACAATATGGACAAGCTTTATAACCCTTAGTAGATATTCCTGCATCCTGAAAAATGATAAAAATATAATTAGATTAAATCATATTTATTTACATGCATATTGAATAAAAAATTACATCAATACGTGAACATACACCATATCCAGGAAAATCGTGAATAGTCCAAGCCACAATACCACGAACCGTAATATGTCTTTCATTGATGCTTTTCGATACATCAATGACATTAATACCTATCCATAAGGGCAGGATACATGAAGTATGTACCTTCATTGTTTGTTTTGGATTGTTTTGGACACATGAAGTATGTACCTTCATTGAATGATTTGTCGATTCACACTTTCAAACTGAACATATGTGTGAATCGACAAATCATTCATATCCTCCAAAACAAACAATCGTATCCTGCCATCCAAACAATCATATCCTGCCATCCAAACAATCGTATCCTGCCATCCAAACAATCGTATCCATTCAACAAGTTCTTCTTCTTATCTTATCTAAAGTAAGAATAAAAACCTGCATGTATTTATATACATATATAGTTATGTGTATATATATATATATATAGATAGAAAAATGAAAATTTTACCTTAATAGTGTTGAAACAAATACATTACTCCATCCAAAACGATTTTGAAGGTTGAGAATAACTAAGCTCGCACTTAGTCGTGTCAAACGACTTCCTTCATATACATGCTTTAGACATTCCTCTCGAAGATATTTCTCATTTTTAGAAATATCAATGCTCTCACTGTCATTTTGATACCAATCCTCAATAAAATCTGCCATGCCATCATCTTCATCATTGTCACACAAATCTTGTACTTTATCATCTTTTGAATATAGATCTTTCAACTTTGCATATTGCACAGGATTAGTTTTGCGTAGCCTCCTCATGGAAGCTTCTGATAATCGTGGTCTTACTGGTAATTGTGAATGCTATGGACAAATATCATCAACATCATACGTTGGAATCTACACATATAAATAAAACTCATTAGTATTCCATAAATGAATAAAAAGTAAACTTTAAATATAAAATTAAGTATATAACTTATTAAATATGGATAGAAAATTTTTATTCTCTCTAGCTAAAAGGTGCTCTTGGAGGTCTACACCATCCATAATTCACTAATAGTTCATCACCAGCATGTAATGTAGTAATAGCATTGACAAATATGTATCTTGATACATCTCTACTCATGTATGGTGATTCATGACTATTTTGACGCTCCTCAAATGTGCAATTAGTCCTTGAAATATTATGTAACCCTCGACTACTATTTATTAAACCTGCTATATTTCCATGTGTGTAAGGTCTTTCATCAATATATAATCTTTCATTTTCTGCATGTAAAATCCTTCTACTAGTAAGGGATGCTGCGTTCAAGCATATTCCATAAGTACTCATGCTTTGAACATAACGTGAAAGTCGATGCCAATCTCCCCATCCATATATAGGACCACAAAATGACACATACAAATCCTCTACAATAAAGAGACCACAACCAGCATTAGTAATAGTGGATGTTGAAAGTTGAAAGCCTCTCCAAAAGTTGAAAGCCTCTCCATCTAAAGGATTACCCCAAAAGTTGAAAGCCTCTCCATCTAAAGGAAGTGGTCCTCTATTCCATCCTCCATATCTTCTTCTATCATATGTTTGTACCAAAGAACGATCAGGAGCTGGCAATGGATAATCTCCAGCCGTTTCATTCTCTAAACCAGGAGGTAGAGGATTTCTAGAAACCTCTGCTTGTAATTGATGAACAGCAAGTCCATGACGTGCACGAGGTATATTAACATTATGAGAAAAATCATCATCATCATCATCGAGCAAGTATTCCTGTATATCAACAATAATTTGATTTTATATATGGTTTTTAAATAAAATAATGACATTAATATATATAGAAAATACATACCCAAGCATTATCACGTTGACTAGGTGATGGTGCACGCTCAAAAGTACCATACTCTACCTCATGTTCAATACATTCCAATCGTGGTCTTCGATACGTGCCATAACAAGAGTTACACCAACATATAATATGCTCTTCATAGTAAAATTCATCATAATTCCTATCGGAGGACACATGTAAAGTTGTTGCATGGAGGTGGTGGAGTACCCTTTGATTGATCAGAATCTGCACATAATAAGAAACATAAAAAAAAATATAAGTTATGTATCCATCAAATATATTTAAAATTAAATATTTCATATACTTATAGTATAAAGTTGTTGCATGAAGAGGAGACGGTGGTGGAGTTCCATCTGATTGATCAGAATCTACAAATAATGATATTTGATATTAATAATTTGATTATCTACATAAACAAAAAATCCACATATACATATTTACACATACACACATATTCACATATACACATTTACACATACACACATATTCACATATACACAACTACATATTATTGTGGGATAAATGCATGTATTTTGTATGAATGAGTGTATATGCATGCATGTGTGTGTACGTATATATGTGGATATGTATATGTATGTTTATGTTATATGTATGTATATGTGTATATGTATACATATATGCATGCGTATATGTTTGCATGTATATGTGTATGTGGCTATGTGTATGTGTATGTGTATGTGTGTGTATATATGTGTATGTATTCTGACTTTTTTTTCTATTTGAGATTAAATTAACAGGAGATATTGTATGGTCGAAAAAAATAAGAGGCGAGCTAGCATACCACCTGAGTCGTGGCAGTTTTTTCGTAGACAGCTACGTCTTCAAGAGTCATTTCCTCAGCAGAAGGTACACAAATTAATAGTTTATATTAATAATTTTTATATATTTTAGTAATTTTTTACATTTAATTTATGTATTTTTTTTCTTGAATAAACAGGCTGCTGCAAAGAAGAGAGTGGAGTCGGGCCACAAATCGCACCTAGGCCAAATGGGCCATAATGGTTTTGTAGCTATGTTTGTAAGTATATGTGTTATTGTGAGTATATTTTTTATTTTAGTTAAAATGCAAGCAACTAATGTTTTTTATTTGTTTCATTGCAGCGGAAGGATTATGGCCAATATCCTACGAAACAAGAGATCGAGTATGCTACACATTTTGGATATCGGCATTTGAGCAAGTATATGCAACATCATCCTGATGCCTTTGTGAGTATTTTTAAATTTTATATAATTATTTTGTTTTTATGAGTGTTTTAATTATTTTATTTATTTATGTTTGTTATATGTAATACGGAGTATTACAGAGAGACAAATATGGATGAGATGGAGAGACAGACACAAGAGGGATGATCTCGATCGTCACAGGGTGATCATGACGATGAGGATGAGGATGATCAGAATGATCATGATATTGCTGATGATGATGATGATCATGATGATGATGATCATGATGATGATGATCATGATGATGATGATTAGGATTTTAGTTGATTATGACATTGGATTATATGTATTTACATTGATATATATATTTTTTTTATTTCAGTTATGTTTTGAATTCTGTGTATGGTATTAAGTAATGAAGAGTTTTGTTCTATTGATTGTTATTATTGTTTATATTAGGCATGTGTTTTAATACTTTAATTATTTATGTGTGTGCATATGTATGTATGTGCATGTGCATGTGTATGTATATGTATGTATGTGCATGTGCATGTATAAGTGTATATGTGTGTATGAGTATGTGCATATGCATGTGTATGTACGTATCTGTACATGTATATGCATGTATATGTATAACTCTATGTGTATATGTGTGTATGTGCATGTATATGTGTATATGTAGGTATGTGTATGTGTGTGCATGTGTATATGTGTTTTAATACTTTAATTATATAATTCATTCATATGTGTGTACCTAAGTGTATATGTATGTGTGTGTATATGTATGTATGTGCATGTGTATGTGTGTGTATATGTATGTATGTGCATGTGCATGTATAAGTGTATATGTATGTATCAATATGTGCATGTTCTTGTGTATGTGTGTGTATATGTATATGCATGTATATGTATAACTCTATTTGTATGTGTGTGTATGTGCATGTATATGTGTATATGTAGGTATATGCATGTGTGTGTGCATGTGTATATGTGTTTTAATACTTTAATTATATAATACATTCATATGTGTGTACCTAAGAGTATATGTATGTGTGTGTATATGTATGTATGTGCATGTGTGTGTATAATATGTATGTATGTGCATGTGCATGTATAAATGTATATGTGTGTATGAGTATGTCCATGTTCTTGTGTATGTGTGTGTATATGTATATGCATGTATATGTATGTGTGTGTACATGTATATGCATGTATATGTATATGTGTGTATATGTATATGTATATGTATATGTATATGTATATGTATATGTATATGTATATGTATATGTATATGTATATATATATATATATATATATATATATATATATATATATATATATATATATATATATATATATATATATATATATATATATATATATATATATATATGTATATGCATGTGTATATGTATGAAACATGCATGTGTATGTGCATGTGCATATACATGTATTTGCATATATGTTAATGTGTGTATGTATAAATATATATATATATATATAATGCATGCATGGACGTCTTTTTATGTGGTTGTAGGAATGTTTGTGCATATGCATGTGTATATGTGTGTATGTCTAAGTATATGTGCACATGTATCTATGTGTATATATGTGTGTGTATGTGCATGTGTATATATGTAAATGTGTGAAAGTGCATCTTCTTTATGTATAAGTGTATGAGTGCATATCAATAAGTGTGAGTATGCTATGTAATGAAAATAACACAATTCAAATGATCTACAAAGAATAGAAATTGTACTTACAATTGCTAGCCATACTTTTTGCTTGGTTAGCTTCTTGAATAACCTGCAACAAAGAGAGAAAGAAAAGAGAGAGAGAGAGAGAGAGAGATCTAGAGAGAGAGAGAGATCTAGAGAGAGAGAGAGAATTTTCTGCATATACTTGTTTCAGCTCGTAAGCGCAGCGCAATTGCAAACGTTGGAGAGCTCTTCGATTGGATGCGTGAAAATGCCGATCGCAGAGCCTCCAACGTTTTAGTTTTTGTTCGTCAACAGATCGTCATGTAAGCGATGCTATTCGTCGTCGAATAGGCGACAGTTTTACCGTCACTTATGCGACAGCAACTAACATCGCCTACGCGATGCAAAAAAGCATCGCTTATGCGACGCTTTTAAATTGTGTTGTTTTAGCGATGTTTTATGGGAACGTCACAATCCCGTCGCGTCACAAGTCGCAAATACCGTCCGTTTCTGCGTTGTTTAATCGAGGGTCGGCATGCGACGCTAATTACGATGCAAGTTGCAATTTTATAGCGACAAAATTCTGTCGCCTTAACCGTCGCTATACGCCCGTATTTCTTGTAGTGCTAGTAAGTATTCATAAAGATTAAATATAAGCATGAACTTAGTCTCACATGAAGAATTGTTTGAATAAAATCTCATCAATAGAACCTTAGTGGATCAACATGCTGATGTTAGATACCACACTAATACCTTGTGGCTGGATGATATTTTGGATTTACTCCAAATGTTTTGGAGAATCCCATTTATTTCTCTTAAAGATAGAAAAAATGCTTCAATACCTTGTTGAAACATATTTTTACAAAGTTAAACTCTCAAGTCATCTAGAACTTGACTCGTAGAAAGTATATGTATCTTTGATGTTTAAATTGCTTGTACAAAGTTTTAGTTCTTTCTTTCTGCCTTCTAAATCTTTTGGATTTGACGAAAATACGATATCTAATTCTTTTCTCAAAAGTCTAGAGTTAGTCGGGAGGAATGAAGTAACCAAATAAAACATCCTAGATAGATGTTCAGTATAGGAACCTTTTCAATCTTCAAAAGATGATAAGTCCAAGATTGACTTATTCATTTTAGTTTGCTTCCAATTCTCTAGCGTAACTTTAATGACTTTTTAGAGTCCAGTATACTCTAAAATAGAGAAGTTAGGAATTGCTCATTAGGTTGACATTCCCAAGAACTTTAAGATAAAGTCTTTGAGAAAAGTATCCTAACTTGGGCAATTTTCATTTTGAATTTGAATTGGTCAAGTTACATTATGGTTGAACCAAAATAAATGGTAAACTTTCTCCTACAATTTACATAGGATTTTCAAGCCCATTAGGACAAAGGTCCAATTTGATGGAAAAAAATCAAGTAAATAGTGGTTGAAAGTAAACTCTTATATAAACATCCAAGTTTGACATTTGAATAAATCATAATTCAAGTTTTCCAAATCAAATTCAAGTGAATAACGATTTCTCAAAGTCTTGATAAGGATAAGAAATCCCACTTGAAGTACTAAGTCCATGCACCAGTCATGCCCAGAATGGACTAATAATTATAATCCATCCATTTTCATGTTTGTGCTTAGCTCCCACATCATGAAACAAGTAAAATGGATAAGGATATCTTAGATCCATCCTTATTATACATTGTACTTTGATCAATTTATCAAAGTACAAAGCTAGATGGTGTTTTGAATCATTTGGGTAGGGATCTCACCACAAAGATAAGGCATGTTCTTCTAGTTCTAGAACATGACCATGTTCTTCTAGTTTAGAACATGAAGCTCAAGGGTTGCGTATAGTAGTTATATAGCTCTATTT
>CM035427.1:118729438-118734438 GCA_020310875.1 Ceratopteris richardii
CCACTATACATGTCATAGAAATGAAAAAGTGATACGTGTCATTCTGGATCATCACATGTTGAGCTTGATATCTAAACATGGTGTAGCTAAAATATATGTGCATAATAATAGAGATGTTCACATAGATATACATGAGAATTTCACTCCGTTTTGATTAACTATATATATATATATATATATATATATATATATATATATATACATACATACATACATACACACACACATAAGAAACTTGGCCTTGGTATTGAATATTGTCAACCAAGTTAAGTGATGCACATGGCATTCTGAAAAGGTATCTGATAAGAGTTTCAAAAGATGGGAGAGTGAGGTTTCCAAAAATTGTATGCCTGATAAATAGACTTTTAGAAAATGAAAAACGAGGTTGCGATTCCCTTGCTTTTTCTTGGCATAGGAAAACAAGTTTTAATACCACATTGGGGCGTACAATAGAGGTTACCATATTAGGTACCTTGAAAATTGTTCCTATTTTCATTGATGAATCTAAAGTCTTCTCTAGAGATTTGATCCCCTTGTTCAACTGCTTTGGTCTGCTAAAGCAATTGCTCGATAAATGTCCTACCTTGCCACAAAAGGTGCATTTCCTTTTTCTTAAGAAATCTTCGGTGACATGATTAGTCCCTAAGGTGATCTAGTTTTTCGATCCTTTTTTCTTCTTGTTGCAAATAGTTTATGACATCCTCTAGGGTTCGAATAGGATCCTTCTCTTTCAAGGCAATAACAATTTTTACAAAGGAGATGTGGATTTCCTTTAAAAGTATTGCTATTTTTTCTCCCTCAAGCAGTAGAAATTCAAGGGAATGCAATTGGTTGACTATAATTTTCCTCCTATTTACTAGGGATGATATACCCTCATTAGGATTAAGGGAAAGTGCATGCAATTGCAATTTGAGGGTCACTTGGTTGTGATTTGCATGAGCACCTAAGATGTTCTCCAGCACTTGAAAAGCTTCATAAGCATTCTTCCCCTTGTCCAAATAACGTATGTATGTGTCACTGAGTGCCGTGATGATGATTATGTAGGCTTTCTCTTCATAAAGTTGATGTTGTGTCTTTGCCTCTTGAGTAAGACACTCAATGGAATAGCTCTCGTGCACACAAATGGTCTGATACTAGTTGTTGGAAACAAGTGCACAATGCAATGCACTCAGATACACATTAAGCTATGATGAAGTATGTTGCAACAAAAATATATGTGCATAACAATAGAGACATTCGTGGAGATAAACATGAGGAGTACACCCCATTTTGATTAACTAGAAGGATATATGTATGTGTGTATGTATGTATGTATGTATATATATATATATATATATATATATATATATATATATATATATATATATATATATATATATATATATATATATATATATATATATATATGTGTGTGTGTGTGTATGTATGTATGTGTGTGTGTGTATACTTGGTAGAGTTAGACGTCTACAAAAGCACAGGAATAACACAAGGAAGAAGAAGAAGAAGCTTGGAGCAAAACACACAATACTAAATGTATTACAACTAGAATGTACAAAGATAAGTGATCTGTTAGAGCAATAGACATATTTACAAGACGAGGGATGAAAACCTTTTAAAGAGGGAAAAACGTTCCTCGGAGGTCCTAGTGTGTTCACACACATCACTACCTAAATATATCAACAAATCCCTACTGAGAGTTATGCAGTGAACAAGGAGTTGGCACTCATGTATAAAGAAGTGCCAAGCTATGTGGAATCACTCCACAAAAGGAAGTAATCCCAAAGCTTTGTGGAAAGCTTCAAACTTCTCACTAAGCAGAGCCTTCGTGAAAAGGTCTCCAGTGTTCTACTATGTGGGCACATATGCCAAGCTGATCTCTCCAATAGAGAACCTCTCCCTCATATAATGATAATGCACCTCAATGTGCTTATTGCGAGCATGGAATAGAAGGTTCCTCGCAACAGCCAATGCACTCTGACTATCACTGAAGATGGTGCTCGAAGAAGACTCACCAATACCCAAATCAGCTATAAGGCGTCGGAGCCACACACACTTAATAGTCGTTGTGAAAGATGCCTTATACTCAGCCTCACAAATGGAAATGGCCACAATAGGATCCTTCTTGCTCAACCAAGATATACATGAGCTAGCAAGCATGAAACAGAAGCCACTAGTGGGCACAGGAGTGTCATAGGAACCAATCCAATGAGAATTACAAAAGGCATGTAGATCTAGCCATAGTGATCCCCCCTTGGGATAAATATAATCCAAGTATCTTGGTACCACTCAAGTAGCGAAAGATGCGCTTAACCGCCTACCAATGCTTGACACTTGGGTAATGCATAAACCAGCCCATCTGTGAGACAACAAACTAAATATTTGGTTGAGTAATGTATAAGTAAATCAAGCATCCAATAGCCTACTGATTGAGAACAACATCAAATGCATCTCCAACATTATGAACACTAAATCATAAGCCTATCTCATAGGAGTGGCAATAGTTTTGTAGTCTTCAAGGCCAAAACATTGCAAATTTTGTTTGCCACAAAGCTATTTTTCCATCAACTTGCATAAATTGAATACCCAAATAATCATGCAACTGCCCCAAACCAGAAATCTCAAATGGTGCATGCAAATCAGCCTTAAAATTGACAATATGCTTGTCATGAGGAGCATATCATCAAGATACACAACAACGATGAGAAGCATATCATTGGCATGCTTAACATATAAGGTGCTCTCAGTTGGACTATTCTCAAAACCATGTGCAATCAGGTAGGCACGTATCTTTTCATACAAAGCACGTAGTGCTTGTCTCAAACCATATAATGCCTTTTTCAACCTACGCACTTGGATTTCATGTCCTTTTTGCACAAAGCCATGGGGCTGAAAAAATACACTTCTTTATGCAAGACGCCATTCAAACCGTTTAAATGTCCAACTGATGTACCTTCCAACCATGATGAGCTGCAAGTGCAAAAATGGTACATTCAATAGTCATTCGGCAAGTAGGAGCAAAGGTCTCATCAAAATCAATGCCTCTTTCCTATGCATAACCCTTCGTAAAAAGCCTAGCCTTATACCTATCAACTATTCCATCAGGCTTATGCTTCAGCTTGTATACACACTTAGTGCCAATGGCCTTCTTTCTAGGAGGCAAATCACATAAAAACTAGGTACCACTCTTCATTATAGCATCAAATTCAGGATAGGAGCCATCCAGCTTTCTGAACTTTGTGCTTCATCAAATGAAGTACGCACATTCTCATCAGAGAGACTAGACGGAGCCATAGCATAGCGATTTGATGCAATAGAGGCACTATGAAAGTGTGAACAAGTACGATATGAGAGGTGCATCTAATTTGTTGTCACGCAAAGTCTACACTAGCCATTTTGGCATAGTTTCTGCCTCCTCAATATCAGCTTTCTCATTAACAAGTGCATCATGTAAATCTTCATCACAAATGGAATGATCTGCATCATCACATGAAACCTGTAAAGGCTAAGAAGTTGTCTCATTGGGACTAGCACTAGAGTGTCCACCTATAAAAAGAGGCAACAAAAATATCATACATGTCTTTGGAGCTAACAGATGTCTCAGTACATGAAAGTAAGGGCTGAATAACATCTTCCACAGAAACAACCGGCTAACCAAAATGCATTTAGTTTATGGGTGATATAGACGATAGCCTTTGCTTTTAGAACTATACCCAGCAAAAGTACATTTCACTACTTTATCATCCAATTTTCTACAATGTTGTTTAGGCACTAATGCATATGCCAGACAACCAAAAACACGCGAATGAGCAAGAGATGTCTTGCAACCATGCCAAGCCTCATATGGAGTGATATACTATAATGCTTTAGTGGGACACCAGTTAAGTACATATGCTGCGCATATAACAACTTCAAGCGAGAAACTATGCAGTAAAGCATGACTTTTGACCATAGACCTCATCATCCCCATGAGTGACCTCTTCTTCCGTTCAATAACTCCATTCTGTTGAGGTGCATGTACAAAGATATTTTATCACACGTTCAACCAGAAATGCATTAAAGCCAGAAGACATATATTCCCCCGCTCAATGAGAATGGAGGGTGCCCAGTTTACATGCTCATAGATTTTTAGCCAAAAACAAAAACAATTTGAAGCACATAAACACTTCGGACTTTTCTTTCAATGGATATACCCATGCATGCCTAGAACCCCATCAATGAAAGTCACAAAGTAAAGATATTTTTCAGAAGAGGGTGTCTCCATAGGACCAGAGACATCAGTGTGAAAAAGCTGCAATTTCTGAGTCGCTCAAACTAAACTATCTTTTGGAAAGGAGGAACGCTACATTTTATTGAAAATACATCCTTCATAGACATATTCACTAGGCGCCTCAAGTTTGGGCAAAGAGGTCACCATTTTAGATTTTTGTAGGCATAGAAACTAGCAAAGTTTAGATGACCAAAGCTTTTCATCTAACATATCCAGAGAATCATGTATTGCACATGTTGAATCATTCAGAGATTTTTCATTGTCTATGAGCTTATATAGCCCACCACACAAGATTCGAGAAGCCATAATCACGTCTCCATTTGACAGGTCATGAACTGTACATTTGTCATCAACAAATTTCACAACCAAGCCAATCTTGGCTAATGCACAAACTGATAACAAATTTTCCTTGATCTATGGGACAAATAAAGCATCTGACAATGTAAATGAACTACCATCAATAATAGTCAGAATGATCTTACCAACTCCCATGATAGGATAAGAGGAGTTGTTGGCGCATGTGATAGTATTCCCTATAGGGGCAAACTCAAGTGAAGTGAAGAAACTACAATGCGAGGTAATATGTTGGGTTGCCCTACTATCAAAGTACTAAACATCTGAGTCTACTACACACATACACTGCTCATGAGAAGATAGGTCAAAACTGCAAATTATAGTAAACACCCATTCTTCATTCTACACAACATAAGTAGACTCTGTTTTCGGTGTGGAG
>CM035427.1:119429438-119449438 GCA_020310875.1 Ceratopteris richardii
ATGACACCAAAATCATAGCAAATGGATACATAGAGAAGGAGAACCAGCCCTTACAACAGAGAGCAAAATATTTCCAACAGAGCCTACACAAAGAGAGAGATATCAATCACACAACTTCACTAAAATGAATGTTGCTCCCAGCTTACTCAGCGAATGCTTCAGAGAATTGGTAAGCATAAAATAGACTCTTATAGCTATCCAATGAGACAAGAATTACATCAAATGGATACCATATGAGGGAGAACCAATGCTAACAACTCAGGGGTAGAGAGTTGCAACACTGCCTGCGCACACACATAGATATGCCTACTAAAAGAAAACAAACAAGCAAGCAAGGGGGTTGCTTAAGCAAGGGGCTTGCTTATCACAACTCCAGCACTTAGTGCTCACTTTACATGAGCTAAAACTCCAAGAAGATGGCCCAAAAGAAGTCGGGATACATGCTCCTTTTATAGTGAGAGGTGTGCCCCTAAAATCTAGGAACTACCTTTCCAAATCAGCCTCCTAACTTGGAGGAATTAGTTGAGATGACTTGGGGAGTGGTTGAGTGACTTTTCTTGATGGAATCTCGTGGATTTTGGCTTTCTTTGATTGCTCCACATGTCCATAAAAGATTCCCCACGACTTTTTAGCTTGAAGCTTGACTTTTAACACTCCCCCTCAAGCTTCAATTCTTCATCCTCATCCAAGCTCCTTCATGTTGATGCATTGCTTGAATTTTGAAATCTTCATCCCATCCAAAGCCTTTGTAAACATGTCCGCAACTTGGTCCTTGGTACCAATATGATGTACTGAAACTTCCTTGGATATCACCTTTTCCCTTATGAAGTGATAGTGCACTTCAATATGCTTGGTTCTAGCATGATAGACAGGGTTCGATGCTAGATGAATGCTACTCATGTTGTCACAAAAAATTGGATATGTGTCAACCTGCAAATTAAGCTCCATAAATAACTTCTTAATCCACATTAGCTCACATGTGACTTGAGCCAAAGCTCTATACTCAGCCTCGGTGGAAGATAATGCCACCGTGGATTGCTTCTTTGAAATCCATGAGATGATCTTGCTACCTAGCATGACTAGGTAACCACTTGTACTCCTTCTATCTTCCTTCGAATCGGCCCAATCGGCATCGGAATAAGCTTTGACCTGCATATCATCATCAAATGAGTAGAACAATCCTTCATTTATAGTGGCTTTGAGATATCGCAACATTCTTCTTGCAGCTTGCAAGTGTGTAGTCCTTGGACTATGCATAAATTGTGATAACACTCCAACTCCATATGCTATGTCGGGCCTGGTTATTGTGTCATAATTGAAAGAGCCTACAATAGATCGATACAAAGTTACATCCTCTAATGGCTCTCCATCAATGGAGCTTAGCTTTACATTAACTTCCATGGGATTTGAAATAGGCTTGCAATGTAGCATCCCAAACCTCTCAAGTAGGTCTAGAATATACTTCCTTTGTATGAGCATAATACCTTCTTCTTTGTATACAACTTCAATGCCAAGAAAATACCTAAGATCTCCAAGATCAAAGATCCTAAACTCCTTTCCAAGCTTTGCCATGATCTCCTCAATGCCCTTTGTATCATTACCTGTAATGATAAGATCATCTACATACACATACATGTAGACCACAAGTTCTCCTCTTTGTTTGATGAAGAGAGATGGATCCGCCTTGCATTGATTGTAACCACATTTGATCAAATAGTCCACCAATCTTTGGTTCCAAGCCCTTGGAGCTTGCTTTAGGCCATAAAGTGCCTTCTTCAACCTACAAACATGATGTGGAAACTCTTTATGAACAAAACCTAGTGGTTGCTCCATGTATACCTCTTCTTCCAAGTCTCCATTGAGAAAGGCATTCTTGATATCCAATTGGAAGAGCTTCCATCCTTTGCTAGAAGCCATTGCAATGAGTGTCCTAATGGTGCTCATCTTTGCCACGGGGCTGAATGTCTCTTCAAAGTCCACTCCATAGGTTTGTGCAAAACCCTTGGCCACCAATCTTGCTTTGAACCTAGAAATAGATCCATCTGAATTCCTCTTTACTTTATACACCCACTTATTACCTATTACCTTCATGTTCTCCTTCTTGGGAACTAGAGTCCATGTTTGATTTTCCTCAAGTGCGTCGATCTCTTCTTGCATTGCCTCTTTCCATTCGGTGTACCTGCTTGCATCTTCATAGCAATCGGGCTCATGATCTTCTACTACTTTGTTCATATATGCATAATGTGTTGCCATGTATGAATCATAAGTAAACCTTTGAGTTGGATACTTAACTCTAGAAGACTTCCTTTCTTCACCTTTTGGAGGAATAAACCTCCTTTGCCTTGGGAACTTGATCTCTTTCTTTGACGTGGCTTCTTTCTCCATCATGTGTCCTTCATCATCTTCAACTTCATTACCTTCTTCATCCAACTCCACCAATGTTGCTTTGCCTTTGTTGATTGATTGTGCTTCATAGCTTGATGAAGATCTCCCCCTCCATGGTGAGTTCATGCTTGAACTATCTTCATTGATGGAACACCTTGGGCCGCTTAGCTCTAGGTCGATTTGTTCTTCATCATGTCCATGCTTTTCTTCTTCATAGTCCTGCATACAATCATACTTCTTATACCAAGGGAGTAGCTCATCAAATGCTACATCCCTTGATATCCTCAAGTCCTTTGTGTTTGGGTTGAAGCACCTGTAACCTTTATGATCATTTGAATATCCTAGAAACACACACTTTTCTGCCTTTGGTTGTAGCTTGTGCCTCAATTCACTTGGCACATGTACATAACAAGTACATCCAAATATCTTCAAGTGGGAAAGATCAGGTTTCTTACCATAATAGGCTTGATATGGTGTCAAGCCATGGATCCCTGAGGTAGGAGCCCTATTCATTAGATACACGGCGGTATTTGCTGCATCACTCCAAAACATGTTAGGTACATTCATCTCATTAAGCATTGCTCTAGCGATCTCGGCAATGTATCTATTCTTTCTCTCTGCTACTCCATTTTGTTGGGGTGTGTACCTGCATGTTACTTGCCTCTTGATGCCTTGATCCATTAAAAAATCAGAAAACTCATTTGAGAAATATTCTCCCCCTCCATCGGACCTTAGCTTCTTGATATATGTACCTGTTTCCTTCTCTACCATTGCCTTGAATGCTTTGAAACATGTAAACACATCTGATTTGTTTTTGATGAAATAAACCCAAACCATCCTTGTGCAATCATCTATAAAAGTGACAAAGTACTTGTTACCTCCAATGGATTGCTCTTTCGTTGGCCCCCACACATCTGTATGTATCAACTCCAATGGATGTTGGCTTATGTAGCCACTCTTCTTGAATGGAAGTCTCGCTTGCTTCCCTAGTTGACAAGATTCACATAAATGCTTCATACCTTGCCCTTGGAAGTTGGGAAGACCTTCAACCAGCCTCTTGAATTGCATTTCCTTCATTCTTTGTATGTTGATGTGACCTATCCTCTTGTGCCACAAGTCCAACTCCGAAATCCTCTTGTTTCCATATGTGAAGTAGACATGTTGAGTAGAATGAGAATTTACCTCCAAAGTGAAGAGTCTCCCTTGCTTCTTTCCTCTTGCTATGACCTTGTAACCTTGCTTAGGGTTCTCCACAAAGCATCCACCTTTGTTGAACCTTACTTGATAGCCTCTTTCAACCATTTGCCCAACGGACACCAAGTTCTTTGTGATGGTAGGTACATGCAAGACATCCTTGAGACATCTTCCTTCCTCCTTGTCATCCAAAGCTACATCTCCAACATGGGAGATCTCATGGGCTGTATCATCACCTGTTTCTACATGTCCTTTACCTTTGGGAACATGTAGATTAGTAAACCAAGAAGCATTGCAACTCATATGGTTGCTACATCCACTATCAATATACCAAGTGTTATCTACTTTGCTTGAATTCCCATTCATGTGCATCATCAAGAGATTGTCATTTTCTGAACTTGTAGAAGCATAATTACCTTGGCCTTTGTGTGAAGAACCTTGATTATAGTTCCTTTGGTTTCCTCCTTGGTAGCAATCTCTAGCATAGTGGCCAAACTTGCCACATATGTAACATCCTTCGCCATCTTGATTCCTGTTTTGTTGATGTCGTCCTCCTCTTCCTCTTGATCTTCCTCTCCCTCTTTGTGATGAGGTGCCTTGGTCATGTCCTTGATTTCTTGAGTGGCCTTGCCTTCCTCCAAACCTTCCTTTGCCCCTTCCTTGTCCTTGTCTTCCTTTGCCCCTTTGATTACCTGCATAGAAAACTTGTGCATCTTTGCTTTTAGTTGAACTTCCACCTATGTTCATTTCTTCGGTGACCATGAGAGCAACCAATTGCTCAAAATCGGGAAGATTATCCCTTACATAAACTGAAGTGGTAAAGGGTTTCCACTTCTCATCATCTCTCAAACCATTGAGAGTATAAGCCACAAGATCGTCATCGTCTACGTGGCTTCCAATGGATCCCAATGCATCTGATAACTCCTTGACCTTAAGTATGTAGTCATTTATGCTACTCCCTGAGCTCTTCCTAAGGTTGTTGAGCTCATTCTTAAGTTGGATCTTCCTTGCTTTGGTTCTTGTTGAATAAAGCCTTTCAAGTGTCTCCCATACCTTCATGCTTGAATCGAGGTCTTGGATATGGCCGATCATGCTATTGCTAATGTGTTGGGAAAGAATAAAGATAACCCTCTTGTCTCTTTCATTCCATTCCCTAAAGGCCCTTCTCTGGTCATTGGTTGGATTCTCATCCAACCTAGGTCTTGGTTCACTTCCACTAATCAACCCCCAAAGGCCCTTGCCCATAAGATAGTTGGAGACCCTAAATCTCCATGGTTGATAGTTACCTTTGTCTAGCTTTTCAATTTGAGTGTTGAAGTCTCCCATATCTAGTCTTTGATACTTGACCTAGTCCTTGGCTAATGCTCCAATGTGTGTAAAATGAAAATGAGGCTCTGAGGTTACCTCAATCCAAAGCTTTCCTTAGATGGACACCTTGTGCTCTTGCAAATTTGAGTAGAATAGCTCCCCCTTGATGTGAGCTACCTCCAAGAAGCTTTTGTTGATGCAAATCTTCAACCACCAACTCCAAGAGGTCTTCTTGCTTGTATGTGATACCTCCAAGATGCCCAAATGCTCTGATACCACTGATGGGGGAAGTATCTCAACCCCTAAGCAACGACGAAGCGTGAATAACCTCAACAGGTATCCTTCTTTGACCTCTGCACACCAAAAATGCTCTTACTCAGAGCTTATGCAGAGAACTCCAGTGAGCTTTTGTAGACCTGTAGTAGACACCAAGGGCTTTCCAACAAAACAAATTTCACTTGAAATGGATGCTTACACAAAGAGAAACAATGTCTACAACATGAGCTAGTTGAATGCTCACAACTGCTAGTCAAGCAGAGACCTCACTTCACTCCAGCAAACTTTTCTCAGAGATTATACAGAGAATGAATCTCAAACTTAAGTCAACTTTAGAGGACTCTAATAGCTACCCAATGACACCAAAATCATAGCAAATGGATACATAGAGAAGGAGAACACGCCCTTACAACAGAGAGCAAAATATTTCCAACAGAGCCTACACAAAGAGAGAGATATCAATCACACAACTTCACTAAAATGAATGTTGCTCCCAGCTTACTCAGAGAATGCTCCAGAGAATTGGTAAGCATAAAATAGACTCTTATAGCTATCCAATGAGACAAGAATTACATCAAATGGATACCATATGAGGGAGAACCAATGCTAACAACTCAGGGGTAGAGAGTTGCAACACTGCCTGCGCACACACATAGATATGCCTACTAAAAGAAAACAAACAAGCAAGCAAGGGGGTTGCTTAAGCAAGGGGCTTGCTTATCACAACTCCAGCACTTAGTGCTCACTTTACATGAGCTAAAACTCCAAGAAGATGGCCCAAAAGAAGTCGGGATACATGCTCCTTTTATAGTGAGAGGTGTGCCCCTAAAATCTAGGAACTACCTTTCCAAATCAGCCTCCTAACTTGGAGGAATTAGTTGAGATGACTTGGGGAGTGGTTGAGTGACTTTTCTTGATGGAATCTCGTGGCTTTTGGCTTTCTTTGATTGCTCCACATGTCCATAAAAGATTCCCCACGACTTTTTAGCTTGAAGCTTGACTTTTAACATATATGTATGTATATATATATATATATATATATATATATATATATATATATATATATATATATATATATATATATATATATATATATATATATATATATATATATATATATATATATGTGTGTGTGTGTGTGTGTGTGTGTGTGTGTACTCCTATATATATATATGTATATATATATATATATATATATATATATATATATATATATATATATATATATATATATATATATATATATATATATATATATATATATATATATATATAGGAGTACACACACATATATATATCTATATGTGTGCGCTATATATATATATATATATATATATATATATATATATATATATATATATATATATATATATATATATATATATATATATATATATATAGAGCAGACCTCGCAGGTACACCTGTCCACACTTTATTATATGCCGATGACATTGTCTTGATTTCAGAGTCACCCGAGGAATTACAACGCCACTTGGAGGCCGTCGATGAGTTTTGTACACAGAGGGGCTTGACAGTAAACCTTGGCAAGACCAAGGTCATGATCTTCCACAGCTCCCCCATGGTGAGGAATGGAGCAGGATTCAGAGCCGGTGGTGGACAGATTGAGGTGGTCACTTCCTATGTCTACCTCGGAGTCACATTCACAAGCTTACCTGTCCCCTTCAGCATGAGACAAGCAGCCACCGATAGACTCACACGAGGATATGTAGCTTTAGACATGTTAGAGCGAAGATGTCACCAGACACACTTCCAGGAGCCCTGCACGAAGGGATGGCTATTTGACACACTAGTCCAACCAACATTGATGTATGCTGCGATAGTTTGGGCCCCAAGCCTCACAGTCACCCAGTGGAGTGCGATCGAGAGGCCCCAAGTACGTATGATCTCGCGACTATTACGCAGGAAACAATCGGTACCACATGACATCATCAGGACAGAGCTAGCTGCACCACCCATGGTAGTAGATGCCCTATTCCAGACTATATCCTTTATTCAGAGGATGAGGGAGCTCCCTACAGATAGACTCACACATAGAGCTTTTGAGGCATCTATACAGATATCAGAGTTAGGATATGAGAGAGCTTGGTATACTCAGGTTAGAGTATGGTTTGATAGTCATGGGCTTGATATGGACAGATGTCGCCTTTTCAGTATGACCCAGACTCACCTCACATCCACCTCTCTCGTCATGAGAGGAATGTTGTGCTGAGACAGGATCTTTGACAGCTCTACATCAGTCAAACATGGCACACACCACACATGGGATCGAGACTATTGCACTATCGAGACCAGTTCTTATACATCCTAGCAGACGGTTTCGTCTAGCGGCCACGTTAAATGGGGTAGCGATTGGCCAGTTGAGGGTCTCATCATATAGACTAGAGATTGAGACGGGCAGAGCCGCAGACATTCCTAGAGAGGAGCGGATATGCAGGGTTCGCAGAGTAGAGATGGAGGATGAGGAGCACTTTGTATGTAGATGTAGCGCATATGATGGCATCAGAGGTAGATACGAGACTCTATTTACAAGGCAGCCCACCCTCCGAGAGATCATGGACTCTAGAGACCAACGACAGCTCGGGCGATTCCTACTAGAGATACAGAGTCACAGAGATTCCCTACTTCAGCCTACTGTAGCAGCACATACGTAAAAACACTTTCTTTCTTTCTTTCTTTCTCTCTCTCTCTGTTGTGTGTGTGTTTGTACTGCTATATATATATATATATATATATATATATATATATATATATATATATATATATATATATATATATATATATATATATATATATATAGAGCAGTACACACACACACATATATATATAGCAGTACACACACACATATCACACGTGGGTATGCAGCACTAGCTTTGATGGAGAGACAGTGCCACCAAGCATATTTTCAGGAACCCCGCACAAAGGGGTGGCTTTTTGACACTTTGGTTACGCCAGCACTCATGTATGGGGCAGCCATATGGGTTCCGGGATTAGCTACATCAGTATGGACAGCATTAGAGAGGCCACAGATCCTAATGATTTCCAGACTTATCCGCAGCAAGCCTTCAGTACCACATGATATCATTAGAGCAGAGCTTGCTGCACCACTAATGCTAGTTGAGGCACTATTCCAGACATTATGCCTATTACACAGACTTTGGAGCATGGATACAGAGCGCATTGCTTATCATGCTTTCCAGGCATCACGTGATATGGCATTAGATGGCGACACCTCCTCATGGTATGCATAGACACGAGACTTGCTGGCCCACCATGGCTTTGACATAGACAGGCTACCACCACTACAGTACGACTCACATGCACCCACCTACTCGCTCTCTCATCAAGAGAGGAATAGGATTATTCGTCAGGAGATATGGCATACATACATACAGAGGACATGGATGAGCGCTAGGGATACATTGCCACCAAAAATGCTCTATTACCGCGAGCATTTTCTACATATATCGGACGTGGGCTTCATCGAGATCCCGAGATACATGCAGACATACCTTCCCCACCACCTCCGAGTCGTCATTGGGCAACTCTGGGTCTCATCACATCAGCTCGAGATTGAGAGGGATCGGTCCAGGGGAGTCCCCCGTGAGGAGAGGTGCCCAGTATGCCAGACAGAGGTAGAGAGTGAGGAACATTTTGTTATCAGATGCCCAGCATAGTTAGACCTACGAGCACAGTTCCAACTAGAGGAGTCACTCCAGTTGTGCATGACTATGGGAGACCAGCGATGCTTGGGGCGCTTCCTCACAGCAACATACGAGAGGCGAGAGCGGTCACTACAGCCCACACATCAGCCACAGGTGAGTACCCAGCAGACCATTACCCAGTTCTTTCAGCAAGCTGAGCTACATCAGAGAGGCCCTTTTATTGGGCTCACGCTCCACCAAGGAGAAGCACAATGAGCACGATGCCAACCACGCATGGTAGGATACCGTCGACCGCGACTATATCAGGAGGATATCTCATGCATCAGCACAACCTACGACCACATGATGGAGCATAGGCGTACCATCACCCCCTAGGTTGTCTTCCTCCAAGAGGTACTTAGACCACAGACACACACCTTTCTCTCTCTTTCTTTATCTCTTTCTCTCTCTCTCTCTCTCTCTCTCTCTCTTGCACACACACCATAGACACACATCTCGCTCTCTCTCTCTCTCTCTCTCTCTCTCTCTCTCTCTCTCTCTTTCTATATAGCAGTACACACACACCACTCTCTCTCTCTCTCTTTCTATATAGCAGTACACACACCTCTCTCTCTCTCTTTCTATATAGCAGTACACACACACCACTCTCTCTCTCTCTCTTTCTATATAGCAGTACACACACCTCTCTCTCTCTCTCTCTCTCTCTCTCTCTCTTTCTATATAGCAGTACACACACACACCACACACACACCACTCTCTCTCTCTCTCCCTCTCTCTCTCTCTCTCGCACACACACACCACAGACACGACAAACACCTCTCTCTCTCTCTCTCGTGCAGGCGGATTTGGAGTACCTGTGATGCTATGTCGCCGACGTTCTCCTGCTACTTAGACAATACAAGTTAATACAAGTTAATAGAGAGTTGGTGAAGTGTATATAGTATAAGCTTTGATGTCTTATGGCGAGCTAAAATTAGCTAAGACCCACCACACCTCATGAATTTTGGCTCTCAACTCGATGAGGCACACGGGCAATTTTGATGAGACGAATTATTCAAGAATTCGATGAGACAAATTTTGGAAAGGATGATGTCTTCAGTTCTTGAAGGTGACAAATTTTGGAAAGGAGGATCTTTACATAGACAAATTCTTGAAGGGATGAAAATTGCACCCTTTTTTGAAGAGGAATTTCATCAGGACTAATTCTTTAGAGCATTATCATTGTAGCAGGGCCATTTTAGTGGGCCAATTTTTGATGAGACAAATTATTCAAGAATTTGATGAGACAAATTCTGGAAAGGATGATGTCTTCAGTTCTTGAAGGTGACAAATTTTGGAAAGGAGGATCTTTACATAGACAAATTCTTGAAGGGATGAAAATTGCACCCTTTTTTGAAGAGGAATTTCATCAGGACTAATTCTTCAAAGCATTATCATTGTAGCAAGGCCATTTTAGTGGGCCAATTTAGCTCTCCTCCTCTCATGTCGTTTTCATTGTCTAGAGGTGCAAGGTGAAGTTATCTTACAACTACAACCTCTTCCACAACTGAGTGAAACCAAGCCTTCTCACAGAGGTTTCATGAGAGTGGTTCTTTTGTCTCTCTTCTGCTAGACTATCTCTATGCTTGCATCTAACAATTCAAAGAGAAATGAAAAGAAATATTTAATAATGAAATATTTGGAGGTAAGCAAAGGCCACAACTATAAGAGTAACCTGTGGAAATGTTCCACATTGAATGATCAATACCATATATGTACCATATGGTTGAAATACCTAGACCATTGATATATAGCTTTGAAGTAATGTACCAATATGGATTATTGAACAATCAAATACCTAATAAGAATCTAGCTTTAGAATGGTTGGATTTGTTCTTGTTAGTTTCTTGAGGAATCAAGTAAAAGATAGAATATATGTATGAACATGAGAGGCGTTCCAAATACTATCAAGTAAATACTATCGAAGATGGATATTATCAAGTCCCTAATAGTCTATGGGTTTAGGCTAAGATTGACTATTAACACTTAAGAATGCTCGTGTAATTGCTCATATCTTGAACTAGAGAATATCAATAAAGAACCCATTTTCAAAGTAGTGTTACGAATTTAAGATCAATCCTTGATAAAGTATCCTTATTAAATATGAAAATGGTTTGAAAACACTTATTAAGCTTTATGATCAACCGGAATTGGATGCACAAGAAAAGAGCGTTCAAGGTATGCAAGATTTGACTAAATATGAAGTATACACTAAACAAACCTATAGAAAATCTACAAGAGATCCCAAGATCATATAGAAATTATGTTGAGTCCAAAAAGTGGAATATCTCTTCAGAATTTAAAGATCAAGTTTTACTCTCAGTTCTAGATGAATCTTAGATACTTCTTAGGAGAAAGTGTTAAGTTGCCAAGTTTAGAACTTAAACATTATTGAAAATCAAATAAATCATTAAGTTGCATACTTTCGAACTCAAACATACCTTGAGAACACAGAAAGGATTAAGTTATAAACTTTTAAACTCAATAAATCTCATGTAGAAGACACAAATTCCCAAGTTTTGGAAGGTAAGACTTTTGGACTTTACAAAGTCTTTTTTTGGAACTAGGAAAGGACTTTGATTATTTAGTTGAGATTTCAAATGAAAATTAAGAGAAGAAAGAAAGAAGAGCTAAAGGTTTTCATCCATGCAAAGTTAGGATACCTACCTTCCAAGCTAGCTACCTTAGCTTCATTTGTTCCTTCCCACATTTCATCTAGAACTCTAGATGATAGAAATATTTGTCTAGATGGATTGAGAGTTGATCATAGAAATAAGGATATCATCTATAGATAGTAGAACAAACTAGTTGGATATTAAATCAAACAAAGGATATCCATACAAGGATGGTCTAAGAGAAAAGGCTACCCAAATTCTTGAACATTAGCTTTAAGCTTTATCTTCAAAAGTTATGTTGATCTATTCACATCCATTAAAATCCACTAAAATCCTTTTTTAATCCACCAATTACTGTATATTCCAATACTTACAAACTTTGCTCTTGCATTCATAAGTAACATTAATGATAACATATAGGCTTATGAAACCTCTCCTAATCATTCTGATGGAGGTAAATGTTTTTTTTTTACTTATGAATATGATTACATTGAAGCATTAGATAATATTCCTAAAAGGTGGATGCCAAATCAAGTGACTGATATCTTCTATATACATGCATTGGGCATAAATATTTTCTATTGCAACGAGGGAAATAAATATGTAGTCTACTTCACTTTCTATCTTCTATAATTTTTATGAGAAACATTTTTCTTTCCAATAATGCTAACAGGCTTGTTGTTTCAACGAGGACTAAGTATGTGTGCTATATGGTGCATTCATGCAATGAAAATCCTAGAGAGTTGATGATAAGTAAACTACTGTTACGAATGTTCTAGTGGAATTATTTACCAAACTGAAGCGTGTGAGATTCTATCACAAATGAACTTACAATTTGTGATGCTTATGGCATCAATTGGATGTTTATGTGAAACCATTGATACATTAGCATTTGGAGGACTATAACAAAGAGGGAAGTTCTTTGTTACTTAAGAAGAATGCATAATTAGCTTGTCTTATTATTCCATTCTATATCTTTGACAGTTCTTTATTGTGCTTTAAGACTTTGTAATTGAATATCACACAATGATCAGATGCCCATATTCTTTAATGTTAATCTTTCAAACTCTTTCCCATATCAATGATTGATACGGTCAAATAGTATATTGCTTTGTTAGCTACTTCTACTTTTCTCCCTTTTTCTAAGAAAAATAGGACATCATCTTCCAAATAAGATACACCCACATCCTTGTACTATAATCCTCAACTAAAGGAAAGAAATAAAGAGATCCTTCTAAAGAAGACATCAATATTTAACCATAGAGATCAATATTGTAACAAAGTATCTACAAATTATGAAAAAGGTTTTGTTCATCCTCCAAGTATCCATTATATACAAACAAACTAGAGGAATCCCACATAGGCAAGAGTACACATATGTGTCAGGTGTTTGAGTTATCTTGCATTCATTGATAGCTAAGTCATCAATATGTCCCACTTCCTTTGAGCTAAGTCAAGTTATATTGTCTTGGATGCTTTTAGGCTTTTAGAAGGTTCAAGATCTATGTGGAAAAATAGTCTCATTCACCACTCATGGGATTCCAAGGTAAGACCTTCTACTTCCCATCCAATTGACTTACCCACTTCCTTGAAGAGCATTTTCTTCCTCAAAAGTATGCATTTCATTTTGGTTATATAATTGCAAAAAATCCACATCATCTATATTGAAGAGAATTTCATGTCATTTTCCTTGAAAAACTAGCATTCTCAATTCATATGTTGAACTATCTACATGCATATAAACATGAACATGCATAGCTTCATTTTCTTGGATCTCACTATTCATTTTCATATCAACATGTATATGCATAGCATCATCTACATCAACTCTCCCTTTGTGTAGAGGGGGAAACCGGGACTATATTTCCAATACTTCTTCTACTCAAGGGGAGTTCTTCCTTAGGGAAGTATACCTTGTGACACGATTGTGGAGGTATCACTTAATGATAAAGGCACACAAATGGAAAGTACAGAGATGAGAAAGAAAGAAAAACCCCAATTTGCTAAGAATGAGATAATGACTGATATTAAGAATGATACTAAGTCAAAAACACTTTTGTGAACACTACAATGGCCTCTAGACACTCCATAGACTAAATCTTGATTATGTGTAACAATAAAACAATAAGAGAGCTCAGCAAAAGTGCTACAAACTTGAATTTAGATAGGCTAGCCAAGGATGCTCAATCACACTGTCATGTCAACTGCCACAAGACTAAGATGCCCTCCCTATGTATAAGAATCATAGAGAGTCTTCGAGACATAATGGATAAGTAATTTGAAATAAGAAGCAAAGAGCAACCTAGAAATAGCTAGACAGAGAGGCAAGGATCTAAATATGGGTCTAAATATCTAGGCAAGGATCATGGATTTGGTGTGATTAGGCTAGAGGGAGGCAACTTGTGGATCTCTATCATCTTCTATGGGTGGATATGGAAAATTAGGTTCTAAGAAGGGTGGTGTTTGATTCTACATTTCTCTCCATTTCTTAGCTCATACCGCTTCTTGGAGTTCTCATTGTTTTTTGGATTTTCGTATCCAAATTTGGAAAGCTTTCCTCATGGACATTGAATTATATTTGTGTAGGTGATTACAAAGTCTAGTTTTGAAGTGCTCACTCTTGTAGCTCTATCATTTGAGTTGGATTCTCTTGAAACTTTTATTGTATAATCAATTTCCCAAATACAGCTTCAGGAATGCGTTCGTAAGGGAAGAGTGGAGGAACCCTCATCTCAATATCATTAGGATTTTGATAGGCTTGCGGAACCAACATCCCTCTTAATGGAATAGCCAGATTATATCTAATTCAATGGGTAAATCTAAAGTCACAAGAGAGACTTGGTCTCTGAAAATTGATGGAGGCATTTGGGAACTATTAGATGCCTCTATGTGATGCCGAGTTCCTCTAGGCTTGTTTCAGTTGCTTATTCTTTCACTTGAGCTTTTATAGCCACTTAATGCAACTCCTTTTATGCATGTTTCTTTGGATTAGAATTAAACATGTGTAAGTTCAATAGATTGATTTGCAAGTCCATCATTGGGCAGTAAGGGCAATAATTGAGTATACAAGACACCACACACTTTGGAAATTGAGCATATTCATATAGGAGGGATATTGGAGTTGCTGCTTCCATTTTAGGCAATGATCTCTCCCATGATCTTCAATCCTTAACGTATATCTCCATGATTATCATCCTCTGATTTTCTCCACACTAGCCATTGCCATCATTATATAGTTTTTCTTACACTACATTAAAAGCATCAATCGCTCAAAAAAGCATTGGAAAACCTATCGTGATACCTCTTAGTCCAACGAAATCCTCTTTAGAGATTCGTCAAGGAAGTCCCCAAGGAATTGGTCTCAACATAATGTTGATATATTTAGGTAGTGATGTGTGTGAACACACTAGGACTGCCGGGGTATTTTTTCCCTCTTTAGGAGGTTTTTTTCCCCTGGCTTGTATATACGTCTATTGCCCTAATGGGCTACTTATCTTTGTAAATTCTCTAGTAATACATTCAGTATTGTGTGTTTGTGCTCCCAGCTTCTTCTTCTTCCTTGTGTTGTTCGCGTGCTTCCGCAGACGTCTATCTCCAACAATTGGTATCAGACCGGGTCATCGCTTCATCTAGGGCGCCGTCGACACTCCTCCGTTTGCAGTCTCAGAATCGCACGAATTTTGGTGAGCATACTCAACGTGTTTCAGAGATCAAAACAGCTTCACTGTGTGGTGCCGAAATCGCGATCTGAGCTCGTTTCAGCCTCCGAACGCACTATCGCAGCGCTTGTGTAGGCTATTTCATCTTTTTGTGCCAAAGGTATATACCAGTTTCTGTTCGCCAATTTAAGCATCTCGAAGTCTGCTACAGGTCTAGCAGAACTCGTCTGGGCAGTTCTGTTCAACTTTTTGAGATACAGTCAATTTTTTGCATCAAGGTATTTTAGTCACCGGCCATGGCTGAAAGTAGTGATGTATTCCGTATGTTGGCTGTTGAGGATAAGTTGGATGGTACCAACTACCCATTATGGGCTTATATGATGTGACATGTTTTGGTTGCAAAAGGATTGTGGAACATTGTGCAGGGTGTTGAAAGACGTCTTGTTACACCTGTAACGACAGGTACTACAAATACGGGTGCTGGAGCTGATGAAGATGGTATCGAAGATGATATTCCGCAGATTCCTGTTCGTGCTACTGTTTCTGTTGCACCTACTGCAGAGCAAATTCGTTGGGATGGTAGAGATGCCCAGGCATATGCATTGATAGCTTTGTCTGTCAAACGTGCCATTATTCCTCATATTCGCTCTTGCAGAACAGCTAGGGATGCTTGGGATACACTTACCACATTGTACCAAGCTAGGAATGAGGCTCATGTTGCTTACCTCCGAAAACAGTTGGAGAGTGAGCACATGAATGAAGGTGATTCTATGGACAGTTTCCTAAGGAAGATTAAAGATTTGAAGGAACAGTTGATTTCTGTTGATGAGGTTATACCAGATAGCTCACTTGTGCAGACCGTTCTGAATGGTCTTCCTGATTCATATCAGAGTTTTGCTTCTACTCTTCGGTTGATGATGAAAGGCAATCCGAATGCCTTATCATTTGAGGAGTTAGTCTCTGTTCTATTGCAGGAAGATCAGTCTAGGCAGAACAGGTCCATTATGCATGTTGCAGATCAAGCTTTCCTGGCTAGTCAGAAGGGCAAAGGAAAATGGAGCTCTTCTACTAGTAAGCAGAAATCTGCAAATGCTGCACATTCGAAGAACCAGGATAAAGACGAGAAGAAATCAAAAAAGCAGAAATTGTTTTGCAAGTACTGTAAAGGGAATGATCATATCATAAAGAACTGTCCAAAATTGGCTGCAAAAGAGGCAAAGAAAAAGGAGGCTGGAATGGTTGTTGCAGAAGCCTCTACACCAAAAACAGAGTCTGCTAATCTTGTGCAGGAAGAAGAATGGGCGTTTACTACTGTTTGCAGTTTTGACCCATCTTCTCATGAGCAGTGCATGTTTGCAGTGGACTTAGATGTTTGGTACTTTGACAGTGGGGCGACCAAACATATTACCTCGCAGCGAAGTTTCTTCTCTTCACTCGAGCCTGCCCCTACAGGGAATACTAACACATGTGCCAACAACTCCTCTTATCCTGTTATGGGAGTTGGTAAGATCATTCTGACTACTGCTGATGGTAGTTCTTTCACCTTGTCAGATGCTTTATTTGTGCCAGGGATCAAGAAGAATCTGTTATCAGTTTCTTCATTAGCCAAGATTGGCTTGGTTGTGAAATTCGTTGATGACAGGTGTACAGTTCATGATCTATCAAATGGCAATGTGATTATTCCTTCTGGCATTTTATGTCATGGGCTGTATAAGCTCATAGACTCTGAAAGATCTGTGAATGATTCGGCATGTGCAGTTCATGATTCTCAGGCTATGTCAGATGCAAAGCTTTGGCATGCACGCTTTGGTCATCTGAATTTTGCTAGTTTGCTACGCCTGTAGAAATCTAATATGGTGTCTTCTTTGCCCAAGCTTGAGGCACCTGGAAAACATGTATGTGAAGGCTGTATTTTGGGCAAAATGCAGCGTTCCTCCTTTCCAAAAGATGGTTCAGTTCAGGCTACGCAAAAATTGCAGCTTGTACATAGTGATGTCTGTGGTCCTATGCAGACACCCTCTTTTGGAAATTACCTTTACTTCATGACTTTCATTGATGATTTTTCCAGGCATGCATGGGTATATCCATTGAAGGAAAAGTCCGAAGTGTTCATGTGCTTTAAACAGTTTTTGGTTTTGGCTGAAAATATGTCAGCATGTAAAATGGGCACCCTCCGTTCTGATCGAGGGGGGGAATATATGTCTTCTGATTTTAATGCATTTCTGGCTGAACGTGCGATAAAACACCAGTGTACAGTGCCGTATACACCTCAACGGAATGGATTTGCTGAACGAAAGAACAGGTCACTCATGGAGATGCCGAGGTGCATGGTCAAAAGTCAAGCTTTACCACATAGTTTCTGGCTTGAGGCTGTCATGTGTGCAGCATATGTACTGAATAGGTGTCCCAATAAAGCGTTGCAATCTATCACTCCATATGAGGCTTGGCATGACCGCAAGCCATCTGTTGCTCATCTGCGTGTTTTTGGTTGTTTGGCATATGCATTAGTGCCTGAACAACATCGTAGAAAATTGGATGATAAGGCAGTAAAATGTATTTTTGTTGGGTACAGTTCTGAAAGTAAAGGCTATCGTCTGTATCATACACAGACTAAACACATTCTGGTTAGCCGTGATGTTGTCTTTGTGGAAGATGCTATTCAGCCATTGCTTTCATGTACTAAGGAGACATCTGTTAGCTCCAAAGACATGTATGATACGTTGATGCCTCTTTTTACAGGTGGACAGTCTAGTGCTGGTCCTAATGAGGCAACTTCTCAACCTTTGCAGGTTTCATATGATGATGCAGATCATTCTATTTCTGATGCAGATTTACATGATGCACTTGTTGATGAGAGAGCTGATATTGAGCAGGCAAAAACTATGCCAAAATGGCTGGTGCAGACTTTGCGTGACAGCAAATTAGATGCACCTTTGTCATATCTCATAATGCCTCCTTTGCATCAGATTGCTATGCTATGGCTGCATCTAGTCTCTATGATGAGAATGAGCCTGTTTCTTTTGATGAAGCATAGAATTCAGAAAATTGGATGGCTGCCATGCAATCTGAATATGATGCTATAATGAAGAATGGTACATGGTCGTTATGTGACTTGCCTCCTGGCAAGAAGGCCATTGGCACTAAGTGGGTATACAAGCTGAAGCGTAAACCTGATGGTACAGTTGACAGGTATAAGGCTAGGCTTGTTGCAAAGGGTTATGCGCAGAAAAGAGGCATTGATTTTGATGAGGTCTTTGCACCTACATGCCGTATGACTACTGTTCAGAGCATTTGTGCACTTGCAGCCCATCATGGTTGGAATGTACATCAGTTGGACATTAAAACAACATTTCTGAATGGTGACTTGCATGAAGAAGTTTATGTTTTTCAGCCCTGTGGCTTTGTGCAGAAAGGGCATGAAAGCCAGGTGTGCAGGTTAAAGAAGGCATTATATGGTTTAAAGCAAGCACCACGTGCTTGGTATGAGAAGATACATGCCTATCTGGTTGCACATGGTTTTGTAAACAGTCCAACTGAAAGCACCTTATATGTTAAGCGTGCTAATGATGTGCTTCTGATCATTGTTGTCTATGTTGATGACATGCTACTCACTGGTCCTATTGAGAAGCATATTGCTGGATTCAAGGCTGATTTGCATGCCTCATTTGAGATGTCTGATTTGGGGCATTTGCATCACTATTTGGGCATTCAGTTTATGCAAGTTGATGGTGGAATGGCTTTGTGTCAAACGAAATATATTGACACATTATTGCAGCGTTTTGGCCTTGAAGACTGTAAGCCTATTGCCACTCCTATGGAGACAGGTTTACGATTGAGTCTTCATGATGTTGGAGATGCATTTGATGTTGTTCTCTATCAGCAGGCTGTTGGATGCTTGATTTACTTATGCATTACTCGGCTAGATATTCAGTTTGCTTTCTCATAGATGAGCAGGTTTATGCATTGCCCAGGAGTCATGCATTGGAAGGTGGTTAAGCGCATCTTTCGCTACTTGAGTGGTACTCGACTACTTGGGTTGTTTTATCCCAAGGGGGGATCACTACCGCCAGATTTGCATGCTTTTTCTGACTCAGATTGGGCTGGTTGTTATGACACTCGTGTGTCCACCAGTGGTTTTTGCTTCATGCTTGGTAGCTCATGTATATCTTGGTTGAGCAAGAAGCAGCCTACTGTGGCCACTTCCAGTTGTGAGGCTGAGTATAGGGCAGCTTTCACAGCGACTGTTTAGTGTGTGTGGCTCAGACGCCTTATGGCTGATTTGGGTGTTGGCCAGTCTTCTGCCACCACCATCTTCACTGACAGTCAGAGCGCATTGGTAGTTGCGAGGAACCCTGTGTTCCATGCTCGCACTAAGCACATTGAGGTGCATTATCACTATGTCAAGGAGAGGTTCTCTGCTGGGGAGATCACCTTGGCATATGTGCCCACGCAAGAGAACATTGCAGACCTTTTCACGAAGGCTCTGCCTAGGGAGAAGTTTCCGCAAAGCTTTGGGCTTACTTCCTTTTGTGGAGTGATTTCCACATAGCTTGGCACTTCCTTATACATGAGTGCCAGCTCCTTGTTCACCGCATCACTCCCAGGGGGGATTTGTTGATATATTTAGGTAGTGATGTGTGTGAACACACTAGGACCGCCGGGGCACTTTTTTCCCTCTTTAGGAGGTTTTTTTCCCCTGGCTTGTATATACGTCTATTGCCCTAATGGGCTACTTATCTTTGTACATTCTCTAGTAATACATTCAGTATTGTGTGTTTGTGCTCCAAGCTTCTTCTTCTTCGTTGTGTTGTTCGCGTGCTTCCGCAAACGTCTATCTCCAA
>CM035427.1:119454438-119456938 GCA_020310875.1 Ceratopteris richardii
ATATATATATATATATATATATATATATATATATATATATATAGCAGTGTATATATATGTGTGTGTAGTATATATGTATCTATTTATCTATTTATTTATGTAGTGTATATAATATATATATATATGTAGTGTATATATATATATATATATATATATATATATATATATATATATATATATATATATATATATATATATATATATATATATATATATATATATATATGTATGTATGTGTGTGTGTGTGTGTACTGCCATTGGAGTAGTGATTTTGAATCTAGAGATTCGACTCATTGGTTTCTTTTTTATTGAAGCACTTCCTTTAATGTTTTAGTTTTATGATCTTTTTCTAGCATTGCCATCGGAATCATTTTGACTAGGTTGATAATATTGGAAGACATACTTGCGACAACTTGCAAGCACGTTGTGGTATATCTCTTTGTTATGTTATGGTTCTCATAAAGTGTTTTAGCTGCTTGGAAGATTGAAATAAGATTTTGAATATCGTTTTGTATGCTTTTGGTTATCTATGTCATTATGGTTCCATGTGTAAGCTACTGTACATTGATTAATTGCAATAGTAAAGTGTAATAGGAGCATAATGTTGTGCATCATATGGACATGAATACTGTAGTTGGAGATGTATTTCTTGTATTAGCTATTGAGTAGCGTCACTGCATTGTTTGTACCTATCACTAAAAGGGTAGTGAGCAATCACATAGGAACTAACAGTAGCCATGAGCAGTCACATAGGAACTCACACTAGCCATTTCTGTTTCCAGTTCTGGACTGCACTTCACACCATTGGTATACACATTAAAACTGAAAGTTGCTACCCTGTGTGACCTTGGGCAATCTCTTGAGTCCTGGATTGTAAACCCACAACATGGTGAGTGCTCTCTATTTACAGTGCTGCAATATTTACTGCACACTATGTCTGATTTTGTCTTTTCATCAAGGAAGAGAACCCCTTCAGCAATGCATAGTACATTCAATGGAAATGTTCTTTGATTACGAATATTGAAAATGCTGCTTGTGAGATTTGTAGTATTCAGGATGTTCTTACAGTACTGTCTTGACAAGTGTACTTGCTCCACAACAGCATGCAGGAAGTAAGTGTCAGGTTGTATTGCAACATCAATAACTGAGTGATATATTTCAAGAATGTAAATAATTACTTTTCGGTAGTGAATAGAAAATAATTAGGATGCAAATATTTGTGTTAGATAGCTTCTGTCACCTAACCTGTTGCTGGAGTGTTCAGATTCAGGTCACCTTTCAAAATACCTCTCATCCTGGAGATTAAAAGATGAGTTTCTTGAGGGATTTGCATCAGGAACAGGAGATAGTACAAGGGCAGCAGGTTTGTCTGGTTGATATCATTGAAAACACTTAGCAAAGCAAGTGGTACTGTATACTAGAATTTGTAGACAAACCCTTTTGTCTATGTACTCTAGAAATAAATTTAGGATGGCATTCACTATCTAGTAATGTCTCCATTGGTTATGTCAAGCTGTTGGACATGTCCCCTTTGGTTCATGGTTCTTTCTGTTAGATGCATCCTAGGAGCCTCACATGTTGCATGCATTCAGGTGGATCTGTTGATGAGGCTGAAGGATATGCTAGGAGAATGCACCAATTGTTGCATTATGCATACTTTGCAGGACAATTTTATGCAAGGAGATATCTGTTGAAGACCTGTTCTGTTGAAGAAGTCTGTTGGTGTCCAAAGTTGCTGCTTACTTCGTAGATGATACCTACTGTTGACTGCAAGGATAGATGGAAGCTTTACACCAGTTGTTGCATACTTTGCAGGACAATTTTATGTAGTTCAAATCTGTTGAAGACCTATTCTCTTGGAGAAATCTGTTGGTGTCCAGTGTTGTTGCTTACTTTGTAGATGATACATGCTATTGAGTGCAAGGATAGATGGAAGCTTTGATAGTGAAGATTTGTACTCTATGAACAGTTTTGGTGGCTCTTACTATCATGTAATGTACCTATTGGGTCTCTACTCTGCTATACCCTTTCTAGATGTAATGTTGTTGGACATAACCCCTATGGTTTTTGGGTCTTATAACACTGTGTTTGATGACCTCTCTAGATGTGTCTTTTAGACATGACCCCTGGTCATAGCTTCCATGAAACAGGTGGCGTCTTGGGGGCCTACCCTTTGTAACTTCTCACGAATATATCTTTTATATTTGGTTCTCTTTAAAAGAAAAATGTCCGATTATCCAATTATTTCATACGAGTTACATAATATCTATTTATGTACTTTCTTCTAGATTTGAGTCCTGACGATATAAAATGCTCTTACAATTCCTGTCATTGCAATTTTCATCTCACAAGCACAAGGAAAAGAGGTAATTCCTAGGTGTTTTATTTAAGCCTATCATTGCTAGAAAATTGTTGTCATTTGAAAGGGGTCTTTTTTGGAAAAACCTGTCATATGACAAGTGTAAGGAACTTTTGCCTGTCATATGGAAGGTTGTCCTAC